>JNEY01000633.1:32005-86697 GCA_020875895.1 Aphelenchus avenae | reverse complement strand
GGGACTCGCAGCTAACGGGGCAGCAAGCAAGCGATCGTTGCACAATCAAGCTAGCTAAGGAACGCGAAAACAAGCGCGTCTACGCGTGCAAACTAAATGCATAACGATGACTGTGACTCATGTCGTTCACGAATAATGATCACAAGTCCACTGCTGCTGCATGAGCACTAGTTGACAACGGAAGGGGGGGGGGGGTCAAAAATGTATATCCAACTCAGCAATCCAGTTGTTCTCTTCAATGTTTCTCAGCTTCCTACCAGTCCTCCCTGGACCTTCAAGCGAGACAACAATCGTTTGCAGCAAGCTGAGGAAATTCTAGCAACCTCAGCCTAGACATATTTTCAACTGATACAAACGTCCCAACGTAGGTAAGCGGTCTGGGAGAATGTGAACGGCCTTCTCCTACGTGATGGAACATGAACGAGCTTTCATGGAACATGCATGCAGCATTGCGCCTTGGCTGATGTAACGCATCACGAAGCTCTTGCACCGGCAAGCTTGCCCACAGTTTCGTCCTATTCATGTGAGCTTACGAGCAACGTGCTTGATACACCATAGTCTCGATCACATTCATCAATGCAGAACTTTAAACGAATCAACGCCAGCGGCTTCATAAAATATGAACTGAGGACGTCCGTATAGCTTGAGCTTGAATGCATGATATAAAAGATGTAGCGAAGCTCTACACAAGAACACCCGCCGAAGGACCACTCTGAAAGTCACTTGTTGAGGGGAGGGTGGGGGTCAGTGGATGCCGGCCCAGTTGACATCCTCATAGCACTGCATGAGTCCCGCTTTTATGAATTAGGATTAACCTAATGAATGTAAGCTAGTCACAAAGCTACAGCTTAAAGACTTCAGTTTCCCAAGACCAACAAACGGTGAAAAAAGGATGGAAGACTGGCTTATTTCAGTCATCGTATACCGATACTTTGCCATTATAACGTAATCAGCCCCACCTGGCGCGAATAATTCAAGAAATGCCGTCTGCCATCACTGACTATCCCGTAGAGTACCTATTTAAGTGTTAACCGAACGCCTGACGAAGATCGGCACTAACGAAGAAAATGGAACGATTCATTTGACAGGACCAACGAAAAGAACAATGTGGTACATCCAAGGGTACAATTCCGAATACAGACACAGCTAGCCCACATCTATCTACGGAGCGTTGAGGAGAACAGTTCATGACGCTCAAAGCTCGTCGTTCAGGCGGTAGGGGTCCTCCTCGCTGACCGCGTCGCGCTGGCAGATGTAGCCGCGCTGACGAAAGTAGCACCAGCGGTCGTTCCACTTGTAGCCGTAGGCCTTGCACTTCGGGCAGCCGGGCATTTCTTCCGTTGAGCCGGGGAAGATCTGCGTGCAGTGCTCGAACTTGCCCTCCCTGCAGCGCTTAAGGTTGTAGTCGTCCGGGATGTTCTCAGGATAATCCTCGCATTTCCCTTTTTCGAACCACTCCTTGAATCTCGGATCCCGGAGCTCCTCCTCGTTGGGCTGGTCCCACTCCCAGCGGACCCGTCGATCCTCTTCGACTTGGACCCACTGCACCATGTGGGCCCAGAAGTGCTGCAGCGCAGTGGGGTTGTACGGCGTACCGTCCTCCCACCAGTCCTCGGCGTTTGTCAACGGTAGTAGCTGCGCGGGAAACTTGTCCTGGTTCGGATCTCTGAACGGCACGAAATCCCTCTTAGTGCCGTCGGGGTAGTAGTAAATGCCGCCGTAGCCCCTGCCCGACAGCTGGAGGCCGATCCAGGTGCCGTCGTCGATGTCGACGATTTTCTCGAGGCCCGTCGCGAGATCTAAAAACGTTACGTCAAATAACGGTCAATCTCGACTAACAGCCGCACTAACGATCCTTTAACCGGCCAATGTTCAAAGAGGTGAGCCGATCTCAACTGCCTTACCCAGCGTCCTTTTGAAGGTCGCTTCATCGGTGACCGTCGCAAGAATCGCGCCCATCTTGCCGCACTCTTTCTGGGCGTCGAAATACGTCCTGTAGTCCGCGGGAGATCTCGTGGGTGCCGAGTACACCTAAAGCGATCACTTACAAAGCAAATAGCAAGAAACAGTGTCGCGTACGTAGTAGCATTTCCCCTGGAAGAGCGTCCACACTTTGCCATCCACTTGCTCGCAAAAGTGCTTAGCGGTCTGACGGTAGTTGTAGCAGACGGCGGGCAACTTCTCGTCGCAGCGCATCGGATACAGCTTTGTGTAATTCTCGGTATGGCCTGCGAGACACGTCCGGCCCTCGTGAATGGCCTTCGCGAGCTCCGCATCTAAAGCACGCACATGAAACCCTTCAACAACACTTTCTTCGAGGTGGACGACGTGGTCCGGTTAAAGTGACTTACTGTCAGGCAGAAGTTCACGTGGAACTACGTCGTAGTAGCCGTGATGATACTCGAAGAGCCAAAACCTAAAGAAAGGTTGATGAAAAACGTTGTACAAATTAACATCAACATAGGGCAAGGCTTACGTTTCGTTGGTGCGCTCAGAGCGCTTGAACTTGCCACCCACCCAGAAGTAGGTCTCGTTGCCCTCGACGCCATTTTTCAGCGAGTTCCAAACGAAGTCTAAAGGCGACACTCATGAAGGCACTGTTCTCAACGCATTTCCCATACGCGAAACGTCGTAGCTTTCCTCGAGGCTACCGACGAACGCGAGAAAGCCGGCGCCGCCGTCGTACTTCGTGCACCAGTCGTCCGCCGCGCCATACGTGAAGTCGTCCTGACGTGTCGCGTAGATGCACATCGTCGGGTGGTGGGCGTAGTAGGCGCCGCCGGTGCACGTCCGATAGTAGCCGGTGGCGCATTCGACGCATGGCCTGTCCGGGTGGAGACCTTTGAGCTTTTCGACGTCGTTGCATAAACAGGTCTTCCTTGCGGCGCCGTCGCAGCTCCGTGTCCAGAGGACGAGGCAGAGCAGCACTTGAAGGAGACGTAAGCGGCGCATTCTAAAAAAGAACTTATTGGTCTTTTTGGACGCACGATTCAAAGGGACGCACGCTCTATGCTGACAACAACGCGTCAAAGAAGCAGGATGCCAGGTGATGCAGTTTTTGCTAAATTTAAATTAATTATACTTTGTAAATTTATACAGTATATGCATTTTCATAATTTGTTCATTATTAGCTTATTATTAAAAATACAACATAATTTACTAAAAACACCTATTTTTCCAGTTGTCTTGCATCGTTTCCGCAACTACAAGCTTCATGGAGCCTGAAAAAAAATAGTTTGCACAACGCCTATAGGTGGATAACAAACTAGCGAAACACGCTCAAAATACTCGAGCGCTTAGACGAGCTTAGAGAGCAAAAAGTCGCGAGAATCTTCGTCGGGGACGACGCACGGGAGGTAGGTTCGGTCAGAAGCGACCGTCGAGCAGGCGGCGGACGGCCGCATACCGGGATGCCACCGCCCGCATGCGACGCGACGTGTAGCAGCGGGCGGCTGGGACTCGCTGCTCCGCAGCATCATATCGACGGGCTCGCAGCCAACTCGAGCAGCAAGCAAACGATCATGTCAACAACCCAACTGGCTAAAGCATGCGAAAACAAGCCGGTCTAGACGTGCAAATGCTAAGCGTATGCAAGACGCTGAGACTGCGCTTCGATGCCGTTAACAAGCATAAATGCTTTTTCTCAAGCATTAATAGGCAAGGCAAGTATAGCTATGAACTCATCATATAACTATTTCTCAGTGCGAGGGTCATGCTGCGTCCTAGAGCACGTACCCGAGCTCGTAGTGGCTCTTTGTTTGTCCGAGTTGCTCAAGTGCACTCTAGGCTACCATCTGAATTCCACACGCTTAGCTATGTGTCCCGCCTGGCTTTAGCAAGCTCTTAGCTGCATCAACAAACGACTATGCCACTCTGTTTGTCAAATACCGAAAAGGCCAGTGATCGGCAAGCAATTTTCGTAGAGTCACCGCGTAAGCGTGGACGTACAGTCCAACGAATAGCGGACCGTATAAGGTTACAAGCGTTGCTTAGCGGGCCACTAGAACCAAGGTGTCACTTACCCAGCTATACGTTTGTCATTCTGCTGATACTTCAGAGTTGGAGGTTCAATCATTTATTTCACTTTAGAGAGACAAACAGTATTCAATCGTTTCAGTTTAATTGGCTAAAGATAATGTGAAAAGTACAGTCCATTTAATAGTGCAAGGAAAAAGAATCAAGCGGATTATTTAAACCTAACAATCCAAGCATTGAAGAGGACGTTTCTACAGGGCGAGGTCGAACAGTGCACGGCGCTAAAGCTCGTCGTTCAGGCGGTAGGGGTCCTCCTCACTGACCGCGTCGCGCTGGCAGATGTAGCCGCGCTGACGGAAGTAGCACCAGCGATCGTTCCACTTGTTCGAGAAGTAGCCGCAGTCGTTGCACGTCGCGCTGACCATTTCCTTCGTGCCACCCGGGAAGATCTGCGTGCAATGCTGACGCTTGTCGCGCCAACAGAGATGCCGATCGGACGGCTTGATTTTAGGGTCGTCGCATTCGTCGAGCGCGTCCGATCCCTCTCCGACTTCGATCTCGTTCGGCTGATTGTTGCTTCGTCTCTCCGTGTCGATAGCCCAAAAGTGCTTCAGCGCTCCGGCGTCGTACGGCGTTCCGTCCTCCCACGCGCCGGGGAAATGCTCGTCGAAGTTCCGCTTAGTGCCGTCGGCATAGTAGTAGATGCCGCCGTAGCCCTTGCCCGACAGCTGCAGGCCGATCCACGTCGCGTCGTCGATGTCGACGATTTTCTCGAGGCCCGTCGCGAGGTCTAAACCTGGTTCATGAAACAAATTCCTGCTTCGAACGTTGAGTAGACACCACACCAACGCAATTATGTACACGAACCCATCTTCGTGTAGGCTTACCCAGCGTCCTCTTGAAGGTCGCCTCATCGGTGACCGTCGCAACGATGGCGTCCATTGCGCCGCACTCCCGTTGAGCATCAAAGAACGTCTTGTAGTCCGCGTAGTCCTTAGTCTTCGTTGGCGAAGAGTAGACCTAAACGTCAATATGCCGCACTTAACGATGTGTGTCGGCATACGTAGTAGCATTTCCCCTGGAAGAGCGTCCACACTTTACCGGCCTTCTGCTCGCAGAAGTGCTTAGCGGTCTGGCGGTAGCTGTAGCAGACGGCCGGCAACTTCACGTCGCAGCTCATCGGATACAGTTTCGTGTAGTTCTCGGTATGACCTGCGAGACACGTCCTGCCCTCGCTAATGGCCTTCTCGAGCTCGGCGTCTAAAGCACGCACATGAGCGCACCCACCGGGTCAGGTCAACGCTCACTTACCGTCAGGCAGAAGCTCACGCGGAACTATGTCGTAGTAGCCGCGGTATTCGAACAGCCATAACCTAAAATGAAAACTTTTGATAAAATGAACGCTGCACAACATTGCCTTCCGGGTAACCCATTTTCGCAGAAGGCTTACGTTTGTTTGGTGCGCCCAAGGTACTTGTACTTGCCGCCCAGCCAGAAGTAGGTCTCGTTTCCCTCGACGCCGTTCTTCAGCGAATTCCACACGAAGTCTAAACGCAAGACTCGTAGAAGGCGATATTCTCAACGCATTTCCCATACGCGAAATGTCGTAGCTTTCTTCGAGACTACCGACGAACGCGAGGAAGCTGGAACCATGTAGGCCGTGATTTATGCACCAATCGTCCGCCGCGTCATGCGTGAAGTCCTCTTGGCGTGTCGCGTAGATGCACATCGTCGGATGGTGGGCGTAGTAGGCGCCGTCGGTACAAGGTAGGTAGTAGCCCGTGGCGCATTCGTTGCAAGGCCGATCCGGGTGGAGGCCTTGGAGCTTGTCAACGTCCGAGCACACGCAGTTCTTCGCCGTGGAGCCGTCNCGCTCACTTACCGTCAGGCAGAAGCTCACGCGGAACTATGTCGTAGTAGCCGCGGTATTCGAACAGCCATAACCTAAAATGAAAACTTTTGATAAAATGAACGCTGCACAACATTGCCTTCCGGGTAACCCATTTTCGCAGAAGGCTTACGTTTGTTTGGTGCGCCCAAGGTACTTGTACTTGCCGCCCAGCCAGAAGTAGGTCTCGTTTCCCTCGACGCCGTTCTTCAGCGAATTCCACACGAAGTCTAAACGCAAGACTCGTAGAAGGCGATATTCTCAACGCATTTCCCATACGCGAAATGTCGTAGCTTTCTTCGAGACTACCGACGAACGCGAGGAAGCTGGAACCATGTAGGCCGTGATTTATGCACCAATCGTCCGCCGCGTCATGCGTGAAGTCCTCTTGGCGTGTCGCGTAGATGCACATCGTCGGATGGTGGGCGTAGTAGGCGCCGTCGGTACAAGGTAGGTAGTAGCCCGTGGCGCATTCGTTGCAAGGCCGATCCGGGTGGAGGCCTTGGAGCTTGTCAACGTCCGAGCACACGCAGTTCTTCGCCGTGGAGCCGTCGCAGAGCCGAGTCCAGAGGCCGAGGCACAGCAACAGTTGAAAGAGGCGTACGCGGAGCATCCTGGAACCAGCGGTTAAGCATAACGTTCGCAAGTACGCTGCAAAAAAGCACGCAATAAACACTCAATAACATAAACTTCATAGAAGTGACACAATTATACTCAGTTCATTTAGTGAATAAAAACGATAGTCTCCGGATAATATGGAAAAAATGACACACTTTTATGGAGGAAGTAAGCCGAAAAATAACAGATAAACTAATGCAGTTGCTGTAAAAAACGCATATTTACGTAGTAGCTGGCTGTAGCTGATTTACATGAGCTTCGCGAGAAAATAGTCGCGAGCACATTCCTAGTCTGGGAGGACGCATGGGGCGTTTGTTCGTTCAGCGACGACCGTCGAGTAAGCAGCACACGCACGCTGGGATGTCAGCGCCGCGTGCGACGTGGCAGCAGCAGCAGCGGGCGGCAGCCGCTCGCCGGTCCACACCGACGTATCGACGGGCTCGCAGCCAAGACGAGCAGAAAAACAAGCTAAGGCATGCGAGAACAATCGCTGCGCTGCATGCAAAACGTTTAGCTTATGTCGGCTGTTATACCAATGTCAAGCCCTTCCAGATAAGGCCTTTCGAGGAACTATTTAGCCCAGAAACGTGCACGTGCATGCGAGTTAGCTGGGAGTAATGGAGCCAGTGGTAGAGGCAAGCCTGGGCTGGGCACCTTGTTCATGGGTACCAGGCCCTGGATCAGGACCAGGGCACACCTTATTTTCGACGACTCGAAGGAGACTTGAAGAAAGTGCGATGAAACACTCAAAATCTCTTTGGTCGACGCTTCGCGCGGCAGACAATAAAATATCGAAATGGGCGTCCTTATATCGACGGCCAGGACCAAGACCCAGACGCCCCGGGCCTAGGATAGGACAATGGCCAGCCTTGATGTAGGCACATGGCCCTGATCACGGCCGTACCCACAAAAAGTGTCACGGCCATTGCAACTACGAACGAGTGATGTTCGAGCCAAATTTACGTTGCTTACGGCGCACAAACGTCTGATCAGAGCCGAAACTTGACAAAATAAAGTCCTTTGTTTAACTTTTTACGCGAACACCTAGTTGTAGCCGATTGCAGAGTTGCCAGCCTTTCCATGCGACCACCAAAAGGGCGTTCAGTTCAGGTCAATGTATTTCTACTCACGTTTGCTACGCTCAACACCTTATCAGGGTAAGTCAGCTTTATCGTCCAAAGAGCACAAGAATTCAGTGCATCGTTAAAGCCACAGAAAGAGACACCAGTAAGCGAAACACTTCGGCTTAATGAATCGGAGATTCGTTAATCGCTGCGGCTAGTCGGATTCGTCCAGGATGACCACGTCGTTGGCCGGTGGCGGTCCTCGTGCCGGAACGTCCTCGAGCACGATGACTTCTCCGTCCAACTCCACCTCCCACCTCTGCGGCGTTGCGGGCTCGTCGTCCAGCACGATCACCTCGCCGTCGATCTCGATCTCGCGCGTTCGCGGCGCTGCGGCAGCGGACTCATCCTCGAGCACGATGACCTCCCCGTCGATCTCGACTTCCCACTTGCGAGCGGCAGCCGACGAGGAGGCACTGGAGGAGGCGGGCTGGCTTACGGTGCCGAGATGGTGTCCTGAAATGATAAGAATGAAGCAGTCGGTGGTCAACATGTGCCGTTAATTAGCGCACTGTTTGCAGAGAAGCAGAATCCTTCGGGTGTTGAACCGAACTTTAATTGTACTGGGCCTGGTACAGTTCAGGCCAGCTCAACGCAAGTTATGAAAATGCAAGTTCACTTCGGCTTTTCGAGGTTACTGGACCAGAATTTTTGGCAACCAACAGAACTCAAAGAAAACTGGGTTTGGTTCAGTAGATTTCAATTAAAAGCTATATGAAGCGCCAGGTTCAGTTCAAATTGCTCGTCAGTAAACTGAGCTCATCACGTTTGCTAGTGTCACTGGTTTTGCCTGCGGGTTCATTAAGCTTAATACATAGTTTATGCCCCTGGCACCCGGCAAGCGATTTGTACTCTTTTTACCTCTGCCCCAAAACAAATTTTTTGAACTATCGGTATCGATTTGCCGATCCTAACGGGCCATTGTGGGGGATCGGTATCGGTTTGTTTTTGATTATCGGTATCGGGACTGGTTAAAATTTTATAATCCCCCAGCCATGTTAGGACCGTATTACGAAGACTAGGATATGCTGAAGGGTTACTTACCTTCACCCGTAAAAGGGGACAGTTGCGAGGACGACCCAGCGCCGATGAAGCCGTTAAGCGTGGCCACACGAGTCGAGCCCTGAGCGTCGTCCAAGCCGCCGTTGGCGGGATCCGCCGGGTCGCCTAACAAGAACATTAACCGATAATGACTGGGGTATTGGGACGGACCTTTCGTGAAGAACCGATCGAGCGTCGTCTGGGCATCGTCCTCGACCACCACAGTCTTCTTCTTCGCCGAGTCCCAGCGGAGTTTCTTTTTGCCAAAGTCCGCCGGCTCCTTGACCTTCGTGAAGACGCCTGAATATTGCTAATTAATGTAGTTACGCCTGAATTTAGGCTCACTAAGGTACGTCAGTACGGTACGGAGGGGCCAGTACGGCACAGAACATGGTACGGAGGGGTCAATACGGCAACGAGAACAACGAATAGGGTCAGTACGGCACGGAGCACGGCACGGAGGGGTAGTACGGCAACGAGAACGTACGAATAGGGTCAGTACGGCACGGAGCACCGTACGGATGGGTCAGTACGGCGACGAGAACGGTACAAACAGGGCAGTACGGCACGGAGCACGGTACGGAGGGATCAGTACTCCGCGGAGCACGGTACGGAGGTTCGGTATCAGCTACTATGACCCCCAAAAAAAGTCCCTACCTCCGCAGCTCTGACGGTGCGCCTCCCACCAGATGTCGTTCTTGCTCGGCGCACGGTTCATGGCGCGCTTCACGACGCCGAAGTAGGGCGGACGGTGGCGGCACTCGCCGTTGCACACCCACCAGTGCTGGCGGCACTCGGCGACCTCGTCATGGAACGAGTGGTAGATCGTTATGTTGGTGCCGGCCGCCGCGTTGATCCGGTGCATGTGGCTTTGGAACTCGGGACCGTGCCCGTCGCGGTCCTGGTTCCGCTGCAGGATGAAGAGGTACGCGTGGATCATCTCGTGCTGGAAGTGGATCGTGAGTCAGCGAATAAGTAAGTGGGCTTCTAGGACTTTCGGTCCCGGTAGTATTTCGGTCCGCCAATTCCGGCCGCTTGTACCCGGATGTATGCTCTACGCCTAAGCCTAAGAAGATAGGTAAGGAACTGAACAAGCCTAAGCACCTAAGGAACTGATTAAGCCTACGCCAAAGCACCTACGACACTGCCTCAGCCGAAGACTAATTATTGAAACTAAGCGCTTACAGAGCTGCCTAGACACTAGGCGTAAACCTAAAACACTAGGCCCGGCACTGAAAATGCCGTCTGTACGGAAAACCGTACATGAAATCTCTTGCTTACCAGTAGCGTTTCGATGAAGTCCTTCCGGGGACGAAGCTTGAGCAGCGGCTCACTGAGTCGAATGGAGCAGAGCCCGCTCTTCGGCTGGAAGTAGCATATTCCGGCGCAGCTAAATTTCGGAATTGCCAAGCACCTTGATCCGTCGTTACATGCTTAAATACACCATTCTCGTTCTTAGCATACGCACAAGGCTTAGCTATCGGACTTTAATAGCTCAATGATAAAACTACTTTGTGCTCACTGCTGAGCTCGACCTACTCGCACTTCGAGCTCGATATGGTTACAAGTTAGCATGACAAGTTACTTGTAGAGCGATTAGCCGCGACACATAACGAGCTTAGCATACTCACAACAAGACTCTTTAAACTAACAAATCAGCTCGTATTGGCAACAAACAAGTTCGCGCTTAAAAGCGCTTAAACAAGCTTAGCGTGCTCGCTAAGCTCATTTAACTCACAAGCGGTCATCAGGACAACAAGCTTAGCGTGGTCCTACTTGAGCTTAGCATGTTCAAGCTCAATCCACTTACACACAAGCTTATTATGCCAGCTAGCTTCTACGCGTAGCAAGGCTTAGCATGCGCAGAGCTGGGCTCATCCGAGAAAGAAGCGAGCTACTCATGCTAACAAGCGATCTCATCATGCCAAAACAGTGCTCAATTTGAGCTCACGACTAGGCCAACTCTCGTGCTCACGCCGCTGACATTCCGGCTTAGCTCAATCCCAGGCAGTAAACGCTCCACTTACGCCGTCATGCGCTTGCTCCACTCGACGGTACACGCGCCCAGCGCTCCGTCGAAGAACTGCGCGTTGAACTGCACGAAGGTGGAGTGGAGGTCCGGCGTCGGGTCGATCAGCTCGTAGCTCGGGTCCACGAGGTTGAGCTTACGCGGCGGCTCGTCGTCCTTCTTGCCGCCTCGCGACGTGGACGACCGGTTGTGGTCCGTGAGCACTGACATTGTGTGAGGTGAAGACGTTGACCCGTTTTCGAGGAAGTGAAACCTGAATGGAGCGAGTCATACACGTATGTATTTGGAAATACGCGCTCAGGCGAATAGAGAGTTCTCAAGGCGAAAACACGTCCATTAAGTACAGAGTTTTCTAAGTATCGCATCCCTATGTCAAGCACACACTTCTGCATTTTGTGCAGGCTAAAGACACTAGCGCGAAGTATTAAAAATGGACTAGTCCGTTTGGCAAAACTTAAAGAGGTATCAGCTGTTCTGAAAGTGCACAAAAGAACACAGAGATATTTCATGCAGTTTACAAAGCAATTTTCCGCTTGTATGTCCGAAATACACGCTTGAGTTTTCACGAAAATCATCCAAAACGCAAGGTTGCGCAAGCTAAGAAGTTTCACGCTGGTCCCGCAAATTTGGCGTTGTGTTTAACACAAGCTTCCTAGCATCTATGTCGACGAAATACACGCGGAATACACAGAAACACATAGCAGGTCGCTAAGAGACAGTTTCATGCAGAAACCCTATACGCACTTTCAAGTGTGAACGATAGCAGTCGCCAAACTCGGCTTCAAAACCGCATGCTCTACAAGAAGAAAGACATTTTATTTTACTTCTCGAAACACACAAGCTGGTAGAAAACACGAAATACTAGCCCGTGCTGCCGCACAATCATTGAGCGATGTTCCCAAAGACCGTCTTGCCATCGCCGCTGGAAGCCGCCCGGTTTCCTGTCAAGTCGAGACGGTCCTTACGAGCCGGTCTTCTTCGAGTCGGTGGACGCAGCGATTCGTCGCTTCTCGGCGTCCTAAATCATAGGAAACCATTACTGCGTTGCAAGGGCTGGTTGGTTAAGTCAACGTCAGACATTTTCAACCATAGATTCCTACAAGCCCGACAGGTCTCAACGATGTCAAGGCGTTCAGCAAAGGGAGGGAATACCCATCAACGTAGTCAGCAGCTCGTCTAGCGAAGAGCAGCTAGTGACCCAGGAGGATAGGCCGTGTCCTAGCAGACCAGCTCAGGTCTAGGTTGAGAAGCTTATCTTTAAGGAGTAGCTTAGTACCGAGCTAGCTAATGATGGACATCTCATCATGCACCTGGGCAGGTTGGTCTAGTTACGCGCAGTCATCGCCATGACGATGAGATCTATTCAATGCTGAGCAAATGGACAATTCCGTCACCACTCATACACTCTCTTCTCCTACTGAGGGCTCGTACCTGGATGAGCTCGTCCAGAGTGCGTCCCTTGAGCGAGGTAAATGGCGGGAAGTAGAACCATCTCGCGGCGGAAATGTAGAAGGGAACTAAAACCTCCATTGTTCACTTCTGAATCCCTCCGACTACTCACGCAGCGATATGAGTCGCAATCCCCACTTCTGAGTCGGCCTAGTGGCGTAGCGACCTCGCGAGGAGTTGTACCAGAGGTAGCTGCCGATGGCGAAGGAGCCGAGCGTGCCGGTGACCTTGCACTCGAAGCAGTCCAAGCCGTCCGGAGTCGATTGTCCCATTGTTTCAAGGAGCGAGGTAGACTAAATGAGGATGTTAGTTACTGGAATAATTTGCGAGAAATTAACACTAATGCGCGAGTACACCCGCGAAGAAACCGTGGCTAGCGGACTTGACATCTGCCTAAGTGAGGGACCTTTATTAGGGTTCATGCCGCTCTTTTGTACGACTCATTAGCTTGAAGCCAAGCCCGTTCAAGTTACGACCCGACCGTTACAAGAACATAGAACTAATATTTGCGCACGGAATGCTCTCGGAAAGCTCAGCACAGGGAAATAGAATGTCGCGGTCTGTTCTTTGCTACATTCCTTTTCATGTCTTACACACCGAAATTTTGAGATGGCCCGTACAAATCCAAGTGTCTTCATGCCTGTAGCCGAAGCTGACGAATATGACTGGACACACGCTATGTTCCAGTTTGGGAAGATTTGATCAGTCTTCTGTCAACTTTTAGGGGTCCGCGCTGGTAAATTCGAGAACCATAAAAATGCTTAATTAAACGGCACTGTAAACTATTTTGGATCGGGGTTTATCGGATTAATGCCACGCAACCTCACCGTTGGGAAGAAACAGATATGACGGAGCCCTAAAGAAATATTCTGCGTACAACGCACTATGACCAAAAAAACGCTGAGAATTTGACCGGAAGTTCAGCTAAAATTCAGACTAAGTTTGCCTTTCGCAACCCAGTATGCTTTCTACAACAACATCAAGTTCGGAAAGCTCTCTTTTAGAAGAGGCCGACACCAGCCGTGGACAATGAGCTGGCACCGAGCCAACTGGCCCTCGCAACGAATATCGTACGCCTGCGCCCTGATCAGGCATTCAAAGCGGCTAGCCAGTGGAGGCTCGTCGCGTTTGAATTAGTGGGGTTTTTACGCTTACAGGTCGATAAACAAACGTCGATTCTTAGGTTTTACGGACTCATGTCGGTTAATTTCAAGCTTGCGAAATGTGTAATGTTTCTTTGTGTTACCCAAAATATTCGGTTTAATGACCGTACATTTCGAGCTTCCTCAGCGTGAGAATGCGTTGCTGGTGTGGGTTATACGGGTATCCTTGTGAAAAATGCACTAGGAACCTAAGAATTACGTTCACTCTCAGGTAAAGTTCCCGCCAAAACGCGGCTCTTTCTCGCGTGTTCTGAAAGAGCCACAACATTTTCTCACTTTTGTTTCCCTTCAAATATGTTCCATGCTCTGTGTCGTCGTCGCTACTGATCGCGATAATGTGCTCTCTTGCAATGCCCTGGAGAAATATGAAGCTTTCTGGTTTAGAGACTCGTACCGTGTTTCATGAGCCGAGCGGACGACTCACGTCCGACGACGCCGGTATCGCTGTTCTCCAGCTACAAGCCCGTGCCCATTCGGCGCATCGCAGCGAGCCCGTAAGCGTTCCTTCCTAGTCGATCTGGTGAAGAACCAAAAAGGCAGTTCACTTTGGTGGTCGGCTGCCCACCATCGTGATGAGCCAGCCAACCAGCACAATCATTACTTGGCTCGTCATAGCAAAAAAAGGCCAAGTAGGGGGAGAGCCGCTGAACACGGGTGATAGGCCGCACAAACCGGCGTACCCACTATTTTTTAAGAGTCCGTTACCGGCGGCTAAGCGAAAAAATGCCATGAACCGGTACCTGATAAGCGGTTTTGGTAATTTATCCCTTTTTTTAGCTTAGCTTCGAACCTTCGTACCTACGGGCAATAGGTCCAAAATGAAGCATTTGAAGGCATAAATCGATACTCTTTAGGCTTCAGTAAGGGGCTACATTAACTGGCTGAATGGATCACGACAGACAAATACGTTACAGACGCAATTACAAAAATAGGCCTATAAACATGTCTGTCCTGACACCGAAGCATAGTCCTAAGCAATCGCTTATAGGCTGACCTTTATAACTATGTTTATTTCAGACCGACCAAACAAGTGACAGCAGAGCCGAAGCCTACCGCTGAGCAGCCGACCACAAGCACATTTGCGACGAAGTATCCCGCTCAATCAACGACCGCCACCACCACCTGCAGCGTCGCCCCGTCGAAGGCAAGCACACTAGCGCGACTAGCAAACGCTCAGTCATCGTCCACAGCGCTTGTGCCCACAGTCCGTCCGAGGTCCTCGTCGTTGCGCCCACATCCCCGACAAACCACCGTCGCTTTCGGTCGGACCACGCTCGTCAACGGAAAGGTTTGGAGGCAAAAAATGGACCTGCGGAGTCTGACGGGTTTAGACCACCGCTCCGAAGACCCCAAGAGCTCCGAAGACGCCGGTGTTCACCGCAGCTGCCGCAACCACCGTAAGCGCCAGGCAGGCCATGTCGCAGGACCTTAGCGCCCTGAAGAAGAAGGTGCGTTGTCGAGGACAAAAGCGGAATCTTTTAGCGAATCAAAGGACGACATAACTCTTACCGACCTGTATTCTATAGCAGGAGTGTATCGAAATTATTATTTTTAGTTTTCTGAATCGAAAGTCGAAATCGAATACGTGGTTTCCTAACGTTCTGAGACTTCAATGTTGGGCTCTTTTCCCCGCCATTTTGAACTTCCCTCTGAGAGGGTTACTTCATAATGCCACCATCAAACGTTAAAGAACTAAGAGTACGCAGTTTCTTAACAAGCTCTGGAAGCGCATGCAGCGTCGCTCTACGCAGTGCTAGTAATTTCGAGATTTGAAATCATTAGTTTGATTCGAAATGCAATGACGATCAGCTCTGAACTCATTCATTTCAGGTCGAAGAGAACGCGAAGGAGATCGCCGAGCTAAAGACGCTCGTCCAGGCGCTTCAGGCACGCGACGAGGCCCAGCAGTCGGAGATCGACGACCTGCGGCGCTCGCTGATCCGACTTCTGGAGCGCAGCGCCCTCGGCAGCACTCGACGCGCCGCGAACATCGCCGCCGCTCGCCTGAACACGACCGTCCCCGCCTCGGAGGCGGACTCGCAGCGGGAGAATCGTCCACCGAGCCGGGAGTTGCCGCAGCAGCGCGACGTGGGGGTGCAGCGCCGCAAGCGCGACGACGCAGCTGCTCCGCAGCGTGTGGAGGACCCACTCGAGGACCTTCTGAATCGCATCGAGCGGCTGGATCCGTCGGAGCAACACCTGCTGCGCAAGCGGCTCGAGGGCGACGCGTCGCAGCAGCGTCAGAAGGCTGGCGGCGAGCGATTTCGCGAAAGGTACAAGTCGCCAAAAGTCTTCACAGCGTTTATAGAAATCTCGGCAAATGGTTTTGGTACGGTTGGGATAGTGTGGAACAGGTTGTGCTATCTACCACCGTGCCGACTTCTGTTCCGTTCTCCCGTGCCGACGCCCGTTCCGTCTGGTCATTCGGACATCTGTTCCGTTGATTCCGTTCTCCTATGCCGGCCTCCGTTCCGTCCTCCCATGCGTACTTTCGTTTCATCCTGCAGTCTGTGCTAGTATAGAAGGGAAAACGACCCACCACAGAAACGCTCCAAGAAAGTATGGGTAACCGAACAAATCTGTAAAGGTCGGGAACCGTACATGTGGTACGGCCGTACCGTATTGACTGAACGGTACGGTACAGACGAGGGCAGTATCGTACGGGGGTGTTCAGTACAGTACGGAGTACGACACGCGTGCCGGTGCCGATCTCTAGAACTCAGACAAATCTATACGTTCAAGGAACTCATTTCTCCTTCTCTAGATCCCCGTCGGAGGACGACAGCCGCGGCGCCATGTCAACGATCACACGCCGCATCATGCATATCGAAGAGACGCGTGCCATGGCGTCGCCCCGTCGCGCCGCACCGCCACCGATCAGCGACTACTCCAACAACACGCGGCAGCTCATCGATCGCTCGCGGCGAGGTACTAATCA
This sequence comes from Aphelenchus avenae, assembly GCA_020875895.1. NCBI lineage: Eukaryota > Metazoa > Nematoda > Chromadorea > Rhabditida > Aphelenchidae > Aphelenchus > Aphelenchus avenae. Next base: position 70,472 of record JNEY01000633.1, on the reverse strand, counting down.
CTCTTAATCGTTCCAAAACAAGAATGAATTTAGAGAGCCCTCGAGGCCGCCGTCGAGAGCGCTCTCCCGTCGTGGAGCAGGACTCGGACCGCGAGGACTACCGACGCGACGTGCCGCGTCGTAACCAGCAGCGTCGGCCGGTGGTAAGCAGTGGAAACAAACTGACAAACCGGGTCGACAGTGTCCGATTATTTCATGTCTTGTTCCTGATGTGGTCTGCGGATTGGTCCTTGGTCCTAGCACTGACTGGTACTCATACCTAGTCGGAAACAAGGGCGCCTCCGTTCCGTACTAGTACGGAACGGGATACGGCCCGCTTACCCACTCGCCGCTCCGTATTGCGTGCCGTGAAAAAACGACACGGAACTGAGTACGGTTCGGTACGGCTCGCCGAGACTAGTTTCCCTGCCCAAATTCTCCATGGATAATGCTTCATGCGCCTGTTTTTGTTTTTGGCTTTGACTCGATGAACCGGTTTAGATTCGCGAACTGAGCCCGGGTGACGAGGACTACAGCCCACCGCCACGCTTCGACGACGACTTCCAGACCGACTATGAGCCGTACTTCGTGTCGCACCGCAACGACGGCGACTACTGAGCAAGCCCGGCTAGGACGCACTGTCTCACGCTCTGTGAATACTCCGTTTCATTTTTGCCGATTTACTTCGGCCCTTCGATGCATCGAAATTTCAAGCCAAATCGTTTGGTTCCGAGTTCACTGCCTTTCAAATGCGCCTTCGTTTCTTTGTCTTCAAGCATTTCATTATTTCATGCCTTTATGATGCCTTAAGCTGCCCGTGCTTCTGTGTTATATGTCCATGTGCGTGATTTGTTGCGTCAGAGTAAAAGGTTCACTTGCTACATATCGACATAAGACAGAAATAACTCGCTCTTTGAGGTTGAAAGCGGGATCACGAAAGCTCGGTTTCACGAGAAAAAGCTAGTTGAGAAGGGCAGTAAAGGCCGCACAGCAAAAGAAGTTATGCGCGGAACTTCGTAAGCGCGTCGTCGACAGTTTTGGTCGTTGGTATTTTACCATCGGTCCATACGTACTCCGTACCGTACTGACACTGTTCCCAGCAAGGTTAGATAATTAACGCATTACACGACGATTTTTAATATTAGTGATACTTCGCCCACGCTTAGGCGTAGTTTCGCCGGTTTTTGCGGATTTTGGGTGAATACTCAACTGACCGGTGCGCACTTAACTGAATAGCAGCATCTGCTGCGGTAAGTAAAATGGAAACGACTCTTTATCACGAAGCCATACGCTCAAATTCACAAGAATCAGATTGTGGGCCAGGATTCGTAGTAGCTCTGGTACACCCACGGCTCGACATAGTCAGCATTGCACGGCAGGACACTGCCCATTCCCGTTCTATGCCACCGCTCCGAGACCCAATGCCGGATGCCCGCCGCGTCCGCCTTGAGGGACTCGTCGATCCATTCGTAGTCGCGTCGTGGCAGTTGGAGGATGATCTCGGCGATGTGCCCGCCGATCAGGTGGCAGAGCAGTGCCAGGTCGCGGTAATCTGCGCTCAGATCTCCTCCCTTGTGCGTGAGATTCGCGGAAGCGAATCGTTTGTCCATCAGTCCGAGGCGCCACACGACCTCGTGGGCATGATCAGCAGTGCGGGGGCTGTCCAGAATTCGTTGCACTAAAATGTCCAACGCATCACCGAATTGAGTGCCTTTAGACTACCATGATTGTTTCGGAATTAGAAACATGCGTCAGAACTCGAAAGTGGAAAGACAGCGGAGGATGCCTCCCGAGCCATAATGATAGCCTTCCCTCTTGACTAAGGCCATAAAAGTGCCTTTGTTTACGGTCCGCCATGCCGTGCTGTAAAAAAACAAACAATAACCCCCCCCCCCAAAAAAAAAGGCTAAAATCGCGCACTTTAAGCGTGGAAATCACTGCTTAAGACAACAAAATACCTAGGTACCTCAAAATAAATTAACGGAACTGGACTGATTCACACATTCGAAGGGGTTTTTGACAAAAAGTTTTGCGTTTGGTAGAATCTCTACCCCGTCTTACGTCCAAACACATGTTACATGGAACCAATATACTGTAGATGTTCCACCTTTTTCCTTACGTTTGTTTATGGCGACCAATGCGTCATGCATGAGAGCGGTCAACTGGCCGACGTAGTCGAATCGGTTTCTGAGCCGAGCGCCAAGCAGCCAACTATGAACAGCCTGCTCTTTCTCGGCAAGCTCGTTAAAGCTTCGGAAGAACCACTGGAACATCATCACATGTTCCTGCGTCAACGTGATCTTCGAAGTATTTCGCGCGACGTCACTCGGTTTCGAAGGCGCTACGCTGAAGTTCAACGCAGCCGTGGAGACGTAGTAGACGATCAACGCGTAGAAGCATGTGATGGCGATAGGTTTCAACTAGGTAAACGTTACCGTGCGATACGGTACGGAGTACGATTCGGGGTAGATTAGCACGACAACGCCTACGGTACGGTATCGATCTTTAAACAGAATCCCCTTCCCCCTTAGAATGTTTAAATGGACCCTATGGACATCAAAACAACGTCGTACTTTGGTGTATATCGTCGGTTCATGCTTTTTTATGGCAGCATGAACAGATTTCGAGCGAAATGCCAAAAGCTAAGAGCAATAAAACTTTGAAAAAAATCATTTCATCTCAAGGATACTGTTCGCGGAACTACGGTATACTTTGAAGAAACAAGTTACCTTTAAATGAAACATTCGAGAACGTCCTTCGTCGTCAGCGTAGTTGCGACACCGGCGAGTAGCTGTAAGTTCAGGTGAGACAGAGCGACGGTCTGTCCCGAACCGACAGGGGGCTTCCTTATCCCTAAGCTGGTCTTTAGCTCACTTCTATGTCTGGTCGATGGCGGTACTTCAACGACTGCAGGTATCGGTGATGTTGAGAGAGAACTATCGGGTCTCCGAATCCTGAACGACTCCTTCCGCTGCAACAGAACATCTTGGTAGTATGCAAGCGTGTCGGATAACGCGAGGACGTTTATGACGGTCTTCTGCCGTGAAATGTGCACGTAGCCGAAGTCCTAAAGGAATTGGTCGGATGCAAGGAATTCACTGGGCGGCTTACATCCACTTGTTGGCTGACATGTCTTATATGATAGGAGGTCGTATCCGGATCCGTGATTGTGAGAAGCACGAGGAATGACGTCTCATCGGCGCTAGAGAGCCGTACCTTCAGGTTACCTCCGCTCTTTTTGTCGGCGATCTAAAAGTATTTGTCGGCCGCCGAAGCTCAGAAGGTTTCGGCTGCTGGACGTGATAAGTAAGCGAGTAGATGAGGTCCGATGGATGCCGCAAAATATTCATAAATGTTCTAAGAGATAGGATGGGAAGGGACGGTCAGCGAGGCTTTCACGTTCAATTGGGAAGACACGAGAACTGAACAAAACAGGCGCCGATAGCCGAAATTGTCAATTTATTCGTGTAATTTTAAACAATATTCGCACAGCTCCTGCGGTGATCCGTCTTGGTTTTCCTCCCGATCGAGGCCATGTGAGGCTCATACACTCTGACCGCCTTGTAGAAGAATGAGAACTTACTTCTACCAGTAAACCGTCGAGAGGTACGGAATTGTGAAGGATTGTTGCTCGATATGTTGCATCGCCAGTAATGGTCGACCGGAAAGTGAGCACAACTGTTCCACGTCGGTCAGATCTGCAAGAAAATGCTGCATCACAACAGTTTGCGTAGCAGAATCTACCGGGCCTGATCAGAATTCCTCGTGTAGGCCCGGTCCGGCCCTATTAGGGGCTAAAAACGGACAAATTTTGGACAAATTTGCAGCTAATTTTACCAGTTAAGTCGAAAAGTGCAGCACATGCGACAGGCTATCTTAGGTGAAAAGACACAACAATCAAATACTGAACTCTATGTGTAGGCCAAATATTTGACCTGAAAAGGGACAAACGGCGGACTAGTGGCATTTTTCGGTTCGTACTTCCTCTTTGCCATGGGCAACCCTGTAAGGGGGCCGGGCGCTGACGGCAGGGCCCGTAGCCGGCCCCGGGCCCAGAGTTACGCCCCCTTACATGGTTGGCCATGGGTTCAAGGACCCGGGCCCGGCTCGGGCAAGCATCCAGTCCCTGAGGCCGGGCTTTAATTGGAAGGCCCCATGCACTGGGTTGTTGCGGGCTCCACATGCAGAGCCGGCCAACAGTGTTCCCTTGCTTTAGCATGAGGTTTGCAGGGAAAATTAGAACGAAGGTTGGCAAAATACCTACCTCAAGTCGTCTGGAAAGCGACTTTGCAGCTCGTCTAGCTCTGCAATGAGGGCAGTTACATCGCTTTCAGAAAGTGACTCTAATGGCAAGCAGCTTCTTAAAGCCATTCTGTAACAGACGTAGCGTTAAAACGACGGGATGTCTCCGAATAACTCCATGGTAGCACACGTCGAATCAATAGCGTCGAGTAAGCGAAGTCGCAACACTCGCAAAATGGCTGCCTGCCTGAAAGCGGCCGAGGCGCCTCTGGCCCGCCGTGAGTGCAAAATGCAAAAAATAGGCGCCCGCTGGCCGACGTCCTCGCTTTCAGTCGTTTTTTTCGACAGGGCCATGAACGCGCTTTTCGCTGTTGGAAACCGACGCTTCCGGTCGTAGAGCCTAGCACTTCTTCTCGAACGAGTCATTCGTGATTAACTCGAAGGAGAGGAGCATGATGCGAATGAGGTGTTGCTGTCATGCTGCAGTTTCGCTGTGAGTAGACACTGTCTACTCATAGGTTGGTTCTGCTTAGTCTGTCTACTACGCAGACTCTCAGCAGAACCATAAATATCTCTGTGCATACGCAAAATAAGTGCAACTGATGCCACTGTCGCCAGCTCCGCCGCCTTCGCGGCAACACTTCTCGCAGACGCAGCGTAGCATGCAAAGATATGTGTGCCATTCTGCGTTGGGGAAAATTTTTTTGAACTCCGGGACCCTGACGTGCCGAACTACGACACCGGGACCGGCACCGGGGCCTCAACACCGGGATTGCAAGGCCGGGTCCGGGACCGCGACTCTGAGATTTTCGTGGAGACTGGAATACTCGTAGTGACTCTATGTTGTGCGATAGCTAAACAAGTCAAAAGCTGAATTCCGTTCGCACAAATTCTATTTACCGTTTCGCTGTGTATATTGTTACCAAAATAAATTACAAATCCTTGGTTGATAGCATCAAATAGTCAGCGATAAGTTATGTAAAACCTGCAGGTTTCTGAGTTAATGATCCGCTAAATAAGGCCCGCGCATCAGAAATGCCTTTATTTGCACTAAGAGGAGTGTTGGGAACATTACCATGACGCGTGAATTTTGGACAGAACAAAAGCTCCCTCTTTGGATTATGCAAAAAAAAGCCGAAATGCACCTTAGATATTACCTGGGGGGAACGGTAATGTCTCCACACAAAAAAAATTTGCTTCTCCATCCATAACATCCAAGATCCGATGAAGTTTACGGCTCGTCGATTGTTTGTTGTTGTGTCTCGGCGGCGACGTTACCGATCTCTGCATCTTCCCGTTCACACCGCCCGCTCCAAACATTCCCGCAGCCGGCCATTAATCAAGAGCGGCGGAAGGCCGATATTTGGGGCCTTAGCGTCCGAGGCGGATCGGCGGATTTTTCTCCGCCACCGGCTGCGTTCTCCTCCTGCTCCTCAGACACAGCCGAGGAGATCTTTTCGTCGCGTCGTGGTCCGTGGTCACCACCGTTTTTTTCTTCACAGCGCCGCAGAACCTGTTGGACACGCTGCGCCGCGCATTGCTGCGGCGGTGGCGGAAGGTGGAAGGCAGCGCTGCGCGATGGCGTAATCCCTTTTTCTCCGCCGCACATCTTCTGGCCCCACATAGTTTTCACCTGTGCCCCTTATGCGCAGGCATAGTTTGCGTCCATTACGCGTTTCGTTTGTTTTCAGCGCTGCAAGGCCAATTGGAATGCCTGGCTGAACTATGCGCCGATGACCTTGAAGTGACGCGAGGCAGACCAGAGGTGATAGTGTTTATGTTCCAGCTGATTGTCCGAAGGTCTCGTCGTGGAATAAGGGCGAAGTTGTTGTACGGGGGCCGGCGCTCTTCAAGCTACCCAATTCCGTTCTCAAGTTTAAAGCCTATTCCGACTTTAAAAAACGGCCAGTATCCGGTGCCGATTCCGATGGTTGGAAGCACCAGCAAGTTCCTTCTCTCCTTTGGATCCTCCCTATCCCTGATATCACCACGAGATTTCATGTAGCTGTCATGCGTGATCCCTAACCGAACTTGCTTTCCGTTCCGATGGATTGCATTCAAGGTACGTGGTGTTTTTCGCTCAATTACTAACCAGGAATACGTGTCTGGTATGGCCTTCGACGCTCTTCCTCCGTAACTCTTACTTCACCAGCAACTCCCTAGCCCGTCGTGCTTGAAACGTAGATAATGATAACTAAGCCCATTGAGCTCTGTAACACTGAAACAATGTATTATCCTATACAAAACTGACTAAGAACAGTACAACACATTAACCTGGAGCAAGGGAGCATACTGACTTGCTAACTTCCCTCAGAATGGTGTCATACTTAGGAAGACGTGGGACCCGATTCGCTGGCCATTTCGGGGTTTCCTAAGCTGAAAGCACCCTTCTTGGAAATCAAATTACTAGCGCTAAACTACTCTTGTTACTTATACGCCGCGGAAATCACCAGATCACGATTTCTTACAGTTTTAATTTAGTTGTCTGCTGTCCTCAAGTTAGTGCTGTCCTTCATCGCGCCTTATCCATACGTCGCCACCCGCGTTTTGCACCGCTTTTCGCTGAATCAAATGTTTATATTTCTCCGCCCGTACTCCTCGACGCTCGCAGGGCGTTCGACATTCCTCTTACGCTATCACAACGGGCAGGAATCTTGTTTACCTCCGTGATCCGTCACGCTGCGCTGCAATAACATTCACAGCTTTCCTCTTCCTGCCGCCAGGTTACGCAGCGCAGCGCGTGTGGATTTCTCCGTCCTCGCGGGCGCGGAGAAAGTTGTCCTTGCGCCTTTGCGCCGCTCTCAGCGCGATCCTGACGCGTCGCTGGCCCTCCAAAGGACGATGCTCCTGGCTGAAAGAGGGCCATCCCTGGCGCTTATTGTCCCGGAAACCGTCCTTGAAAGGACGCCGCAGTTTTTGTCCACGCAAGGAGAAAGAGGGGCAGGAATGAGGAGGGAGAGAGAAGTGGACGTGATGACGCCACTCCATAACTCACCGGTAATAATGGTGCATCTCCCAGTCGCCGTTGGAGTCTCCCTCTGGCGGCGGATGGAGAAAAGCCCGTAATTATGCCCCACCCAAAATAAGTGGCTTTCGGTCGACGGAGGGAAATTCGATTGCGCCAGTTTTATGAAAGGGAAAACTCGCGAATTTTATGCCCAATTCTAATCCCCTTTTGTCCTTTGCAATTGCCATAACGCTGACGCCGACGTTTTCTGCGGTGTCGTTGAGTGTTTCGGTTGTCCATAAATCTTACTGACAGTCCAGAAGCTGTACCTTGTCACGGGAACTTTTGTGACTAAAACCGTGAAGTCAGCAAGCATGTTAGTCATCTAGCCATATTTTTTCCAGTTTTCCTTTGGGGGACTAAGGGCGAAGGTCATAGGTGTTTGAGCTAAGGCGATGATTGAAGCGGATCGTACCTCTCAATTATCCCGTTCTCGCGAAGCTTTTATAAAAAACCTAGGGAAAGGCATCGCAGTACGTGCCTTTAGTTCAAGTTAATCCTACTTTATAAGAGCTAGGGCTGGGGGAAAATTCGGCTTTCGACTTGGAAGACATTTTTAGTGAAAATTGCTCAGTTGGCTACTAGCGGTTGACCATTCTGGCTCACACGCTTTACACAGCTTCGGATTTGTTATGTTATTCGGTGTTTTTGGGCTTCGGTATTCGGCTTCGGTTTTAAATTTTTGCTTCGACTCGGATCACCTTCGGTCCAGAGCCGAGCCCAGCCCTAATACGAGTGTCCGGGGAAGTTTCCTTTACCTTGCGAAGCATCTATTTACCTTCATAGAATCGGCTAGAAATGTCGATATAGATCGAATTTTTATAGAACAAAGAGGGCTGTTACGCACTCCTAATATTTGTGTTTACTGGTGATTACCAACCGTGTCCGTCATTCGGCTTCGCTTCGGAGTTACCTTGTGCATCTGCGTTTCGCATAAAACTTTCCGTTCCCATTTTGGACTCCCTCCCGCGTCTTCCTTGTTTGTTCCCACAGCACAGGACACAGAACTCGGAGTTTTAAAGACGGGTTTCCCATTAACTTCATTTCTCCCGTTGAGGCAGTTGTTCCACGAGAGACAAATAAGGGAATTTATTTGACTGCCGTCCATAAAAAGTAAACGTCTCTGCAACCGTACAGGTGCTACGGCAGTCCTATCGTACTTTCGGTACGGAGTACACGCGTGGATTAGGTACAGTATGGCTTACGGTACGGGCGGGGTTGGCCAGTACGGAGTACGGTACGACTCCAGTATTTAGCACTAGTACGACCCGTATTTGTTGTTACGTCTACGCTGAAGGCTAGAGCACGCAGGGAGAGAAAGACGTAGACGGCAGAATACGGCACAAGTACAGAAACGGGGACTATACAGGAATATCTAGGGGCGAATTAGCATACTAAGGAACTTGGATGTGATACTTGTAGTCTACCGTACGGTATTACGGACCCTACTGCCGTACCATATTGTACGGTACGGAGTATGGTACGCGTGCCGGTTGCCGAATTTTAATGCCTAAATATGCGCACGAAGGCTAATGGAATACCTACTCGCAACAACTGCACGAGCCTTAGTAGTGTCACTTTCTGCTACCTTTTCAGTTACACTCGGATCAGTGCCCTTTGTTCCGGTATTTTGTACGGCGAAATGCGCGAGGTCGCGGTATAATCGCATGACATTTCGCCTTTCACTTTCCGCGCAACGATCGCATGCCGCATGCGCAATTACGGAGTGGCGGTCAAAAGTAAAGAGAGGCGATAGGAGTTTGTCAAAAGCTTTTTGAATTTCTGCTTGTTTGAGGTGCACGTTTTCTCTTGCCACGTAGCGAGTATTAGTCCACAAACTCTCGCACTTTCGATGCCTCAAAAGTGCTTGCCGTTCGACTGTCGGCTCGAATTAGCCAATCTTGTTAGGACCTTTGGGCAATCTTCTTCATCCAGCGGCGGCCCTGGATCAACAGTGAGGGGTCGGATCACAAGGCGGCGTATGAGTAACCAGCAACCTCCAAACCTGCTGCTTCCATCACCGGTTTCTTCATGGCAAGAAGCTGCTTGTTGCCTGTTGGATGCCCAGTGTTTTTTGGGTGTTAAAAATAGCTCACTTGCTATTTGCTATGTTATAAAATTGCTATAACGAAGATATTCGTTTTTTTTTGTGACAACCCAGGACCGGCATTGGGGCCTGAGTGAACGTTGCCGCCGTACATTGGGCACTGGATGCCCGGTAGCGAAACACATGTTTTTTCAACACAAATGTCTTTCTTAATTTGTGTGTTTGTTTTCCATATTAGTTCTGAGATGAAATTTTCGTCTTCGAAGCGTCCGCAGAACAGACAACGGGTCCTTCGCGATTCCGGTTTATTATGGTTGTGCCACATCTTTCGGTTTTAGGTTCACGATGCGATCCACAATTGAGTGCTCAAGATGACCATAAGTGTGTCCGTGGACCTGACCAACCGTACTCAGCTTTTCGAAGAGACTCATTTTGCTTAAATACGCTGTTACTTTTGCCTCCTGGGAAGGCAGGGAAACCGTTTCAGTTATGCGCCGCTCAACCGGTTCCATCCGCCGCGAATGTGTTTACCGGCGACCTTTCGCCCACGGTCACTGTTTTTACCCGTTCGCTGATGCTCTGCCGGGCCCGTCCATTAACTAACCGACTATTTACTCCGTCCTGGAATTACATTCGCAATGTAATTGGTATGAACTCGCCAAAATTGTGGTTGCGGAAGTTCAAGACGTCTCACGAAAGTTTTTCATGCGGTCAAAGCTTGTTCAGTTTTCTCTGCTTAGCCGATTACGCCACAGTGTACGGGCTCAATAAACGAAAATTTCATCCGTAAATCGGCCTTAATGTCCACTGGCTTCAGGTCCCCTGGCTTCAGAGCTTTGGCTGAGGCTTAGATTTGGCTTAGGCTTAGTCTTGCATTTTACTCTATCGACGCGTAGCCTTGACCAACTGTTCAAATCATGCAAACTTGCTCGCGTGTAGCTTTGAGTCTTTCCATCTAGGTGATAACCTAAACGGGACTTGTAATAATCTCAGTGTTAACATGTTAGGTTTCTAGTCGTTCTAAGCGGCCTGCTCGCAGCCTTCAAAATGTCATGGCATACGTCTTCACTTTTGCCTATCATTCTTGCTGTCAAGTAGCTTGTCCCAGTGAAGATTCTGTTGTATTGTTGATGGGCAGTATTGAGGCGAAAGCAGTCTACTTGGCCTTCAAAAAGCACCTTTAAACCACTTGCTAAACCGTTGGGATATCTCGCGTGAGTTCGAATCTTATCCCGATCAACCAATGACGCGTTGAGTGCAACCTATTGTGAAAGCCGTTTATTGGTGTTACGCCTGCGATATATTCAATTATGAGCGAGCAACGTACATGTCGAGCGGGCGCGACTCTTACGTTAAAACCCGTCTTAGCCTGCTCGTCGAAGGGATGCACTCGATCGGTTACGTCATTGGACGCTTTCCGCTGCGCGTCCTCGCGGCTACCATCGTGCTGTTGATCCCAGTCCTCTCCTACTTTCTGTTCTATCCGATCACAATCGAAACGGACGTGCGACGCGGATTCGCGCATCGAAATGGCCGCTCTTTCCAGGAGTTCAAGGTGAGCATTCTAGCATCAAATTTCGTCGGTGCCAGTTCACTCTCAGTTCAGCCATATGACCCGCTCGGGAAATCAGTTCTTTTTGTCAATTTTTAGATGGTTGTCATCTCAGGGCTAGTCAGAGAGACTGATCGTTGTGAAGGTGAAAGTATGAGCACATAAAAAGCAGTGATTTGTTCGAAGATCTTCTCGTTCGCGGACGGTGGTTGAGAGAAAGGTCGAAAGGTTTCCGACCACCTAAAATGGTCCACTTTCCACCACTTACGAAAGTGGGAAAAGTTCAGCTAAACACTGGTTGGGACTATAAGCCGGCCGGATAACTCTTTGGGAAAATTTTGAAAAAGTTGACTAGACCGGGCAATATAGTGCAAAACATCTGCTTAAGGCATTCGGTGAGTTCTACAACGTCTCAATGCGCGACATGGAGCTGCTGCTCGTTCTGGTCGAGTCGAAGGACGAAGGCAGGTCGAAGCTACCGATGACAGTGGAAGTACTCAATGAGGCAAGCTTTGGTCCATCGAAAATGTTGCTTTTGTGGATAGGTAATGCGTCGTACCGTGCCGTACTTCTTGCCATACCGTCTTGCCGCATTTACGGTACGGTGTACGGTACGTATGGAGTCAGTACGGCATGGTGTACTGTACGTTTCGGGCCGTTCCGTGCCGTATTTAGCGTAAATGGCACAACGCTTTTGCTCACTACGGCACGGTAGTACGGTTCCTAGGCTGCAATACGGCACGGTGTACGGTACGGGAGGGGACAGTACGGCACGTGTACGGTACGGCTCCAAAAAATCCCGTTAGGGGGGGGGGGGGTCAGTACGGCTTCGCGTACCGTACGGAGGGGGTCAGTACGGCACGGAGTGAGTACGGCGCCATATACTACCGCATTCCAATTCGTACCGTGCCGAATTTAGTGTAAACGACACGGCATTTTGGCTCACTTCGGTACGGCGGTATGGTACGGAGAGGGTTAGTACGGTACGGTAGTACGTAGGGGTCAGTAAGGCACGGAGACCGGACGGCACGGGGAGGGATGGTAGCATAGACTAAACGTAACTAACTAACGTTAACGAATTGCAGGTCGAGCGGCTAGACAAGTACATCACTGACCTCTCAACACCGACGGACACGGGTCAAATCCTCAAATTTTCGGACGTCCAATCCTCGCGAGGCTCCATAAACTTCCTCTTCTATGCCTTCAAGGTACGTTTTTTGGGAAACGGTCGAGTTCCTTGCGTGTTCAAGGCTTTCACTCTTCCAGTGGGGTCTCGAGATGCAGGAGGAGAATGTCCACAGCAATCACTCGATCGACGAGACGATCCGACTGGACTTCCCGTCCACGTCGATCTTCGGTCATGAATTCAGCGTGGGCTCACACTTCTTCCGGCCGACGATGTACAACGATTCGGAGCCGGTAAGGGTATTCATCCATCGTCGATAGTTTTGTCAATGGGAAAAGGCTGGAAAATATTTCACCTTTTCCTTTTCCCCAGCACGAATTACATCAACAAATCGTACTCTTGACTTCGAACATAGCGACACACGTACCGATTTAGGCCCCTACGACAAATTGGCATGTCGCACCGTACCGCACTGGGCAAAATACCTTTTTACCCACAAATTAACCCGTTTTACCCACAAATTTTGGGACCCACAAATTTAACCCATTTTCCCCACAGATTTTCGATACCCTCAAATTTACCCCTTTTACCCACAAATTTTCAGTACCCACAAATTTGACCCCTTTTCCCCACAATCTGCCCGTTTTACCTAAAAATTTTTAAATTTGTGGGTAAAAGGGGACAAATTTGTGGGTTCCAAAAATTTGTGGGTAAAAGGGCGTAAATTTTTGGGTCTCGAGAATTTGTGGGTAAAGCGGGACGAATTTTTGGGGGTTTCGGTATAGGCGCATCGTACTGCATGCTCTACTAGCCGTTTGGTACGTCGCGAGGTCAATACCAGGTTGTGTTCCGTACTATACTGGCCAGTACGGTTTATGGTACGGTAAAGATTACGCACCCCTCCTCCTGCCCTTGAGCTCCACCCCCACTCCTGTTATGGAATATCGTGGATCGGCATTAACGTGCGATGTCGTTTGTTTCTTGCACTCCGTAGTGATATACCCAGCACGACATGAATTACCCCTCCCACCTCATTTTTAGCCAGCTCTTGTCCCAGTCCGTCGTCGCAGTAAAGGTTTTGCTAGTAGCGAATCTCACGATGTGCAGCTTTTCAGCGCCCTACTCGGATCCAGTCCGTCGAGACAATCGCTTTGTGGTACATGCTGCAGACGCACAATCCCGAAGAGCCCAGGTATCTGCAGCAGTTGGAGCTGAGCCTCTTCGAAGCGGGGAAGGCGGACAACTTCAGCGACGCGTTCACCTTTCACATGTACGCTGATAAGGTAAGCTTCTAGCCAAGCAGCCTGAAAGATAGACGTACGAATGATCGCCCTGAACCTTTGGACCATTCCAGGTAGCCGGCTACGAAATGGTTGAAGGAAGTCGGCGGACGCTTAAGCTCCTAGCCGTCGGCATGGCTCTGATGATCGCCTTCATGAGCATAGCTCTACGGGACTTCGGATGGCGGGCGCAGGTACAGCATTGAGTCTCTGGGCCGATGGCTCTGCTTTATAACATTTTTACTCTTTTGTTTTGTTTGTTTTCGGTTGAGAATCGAAAAAAATCGTTCTTTTAAAAGCCCGAGCACAGACAAAAAAATCGGACTATTTTCGGGAAAAATCAAAAAAGGCCGTCATTGGGCTGCACGTCACCGGTTTTTACACTTACTAACGCTGGATATAGCTCATGTTGGTGCCTTCGGCGATTCTCTCGCCATTCCTCGCGATGGGCGCCACTTTCGGCCTGATGGGATGGGTCGGAATGCAGTACAACTCGGTGATGGCGATCACTCCGTTTCTTATTCTCGGCATTGGCGTGGACGATGCGTTTCTAATGGTAAGTCGACGCATACTGTCCTCAGTTGGGCACCAAAACTAGGGCTGTGCAGCGTGCCGTACCGTTTGACGGAACGGAAACGGAACAGGGTCGTCGGAATGGAAGCGCTGCCCCAATTTTAGCCCTTTGGTCGCTGGGGTCCGGCACGCACGGTAGAGGTCGGAATGGAACGGAAAACGGCACGGGGATTCAGTGTCGATGCATTCCGCACAAAAGAGTGCTACAGCATTAACCCTCCCTTCCTACCGCCAATGATATCGTCAGTATCAAAGGGGCGGAAATCACTTTCAGGAGCTCATGAGGAGCTCATGAAGGCGGATAACGACGATACCACTAGTTTAGCTCCACTCATGGCGTCGACATTCTCCGCTCGTAAAGGACCCAGCGGAGCGAATGGAGGTCGTCGTGCGGGAAGTCGGACCGTCGGTCTCAATCACCTCCATTACGAACATGCTCGCCTTCACCGTCGGCATTCTCTCGCCGTCGCCCACTGTAAAACTTATGCCCTCGATAGTCCGCTTTCATTCGCTTTGCTTAGATGAGCAGTTTCTGCACGTGCACGGCGATTGCCGTCTTTATGGACTTTGTCCTCGAGTTCGCATTCTTCGGGCCATCTATGGTGCTTTCGGCGAAGATTTCAAAGAAGCCCGCCGAAATCGTCCAAGTCGTCCAGCACAGGTACGAAGCTGTCTACGAAGGCCACATTTATTCGAAGCACTGGGACCTAGGGGCTCCCACAACCTTGCCCAGAAAGTCAGAGCCGATCCAGTGCGACTAGGAAAATATGCAGTAGTCGTGGGGCCAAACCCTTTGGTTGACGGCTGAAGGCGCAGGGAATCCCCCCGCTCCGTTATGCTGGAAGATCTGCTTTTTGGTCGAATATAGTACGGCGAAAAAAACAACCCTGGTCCACTGAGCCGTCGAACGGACCGGGAAGCCTATGAAGAGGGTCTCGGCGCCCGCCAGACGCGGCTGCGGACCTTATGCAGTTTTGTAAACAGTCTAAGCGCGAATGGACACCTAGTGTCCTGCAACATCTTTTTGGCAAGAAATAATCGAATTGTCAGAGTGAGGTTTAGACCCACCACCTGGAACACCTACTCGCGGTTCGTCATCTCGAAGTGGGGCAAGGTCACATGTTTTCTCGTCATGACCGTGATGTACACCTTCGCCTACTTCGGCGTCCAACAGATGGAGACGACGTTCGAGCCGCAGAAGACATTCCCCATGGACTCGAGACTTCAGGACTCACTGAGGGTCATCGACAGGATCTACAATCAGGTGCTTTCTAGGATTCCATAGCGAAAACTAAGCTTGAAGCTTTAGTACCATCCGATCTCTTTCATCGTCAACCAGCCTCCGGACGCTTCGAATGCGATGGAAGTCCACAATTTCTTGTCGATGGTCGACGAACTAGAAGCCATGCCAGGCGTCTACGGACCGAATCAGACGCAGCTATGGTTACGGGACTACTTGAGGGTATGAAAGAGGGACGGAGGATTTAAAATTCGAAACGAATCCGAGTCCAAGATGAAATACAAAACCGAGACGAACCCGGACTTCGAAAAAGCACCGAATTTTGAAAATTCCCAAGCCGATCGGGATTTTTTTCGCTGATTTTGACCTGTTGGTAATATTCAGTCAATTTTGACAACCTTCGCTGTTGGCGAAAATATTGCGCTTCGCAGGCGAGACCGGTGGAATCTGAGCAAATTTGTCCGAGAAAGTGCAAAAAGTCTATCGGTGGATGTCTTGAGGCGGGCCACTTTATCCGGTTCAAACATCGGAAAAATTTGGTTTTTTCGGATGTATTCCGAAAGTCGGCAGCCCGAATTCGACGTTGGCCCTATCTTTGTATGTCCCAGAGTCGTTCAGTCCTTATCTAACCTTTGTTTAGGCCGAACAAGGGTCTGTTGAAGCGGTCCGTGACCCGAATGCGACGCTGACAAAGCCGATCTCTTTCCACAAAGTCCCAGATTTCCTATCGGATCACATGATGGAAGACAAGAACATCGTCCTCTACCACGAAGACAAGTGGGCTTTTGTTGGCATTCAATTCGTGGACGTTTGGCTTTAGCGGAACGGTCGTCCTCGACAGTTTCGTCTTCGTCATAGTGTCGTACGGCGAGCGCGATTGGCACGAGCGTGCGCACTTCATCGAGAGCCTGCGCGATTTGGTCGACCGATATTCGCGGTTCAACGTCACGGTCTTCGACTTCGACTCAACCATATTCGATCTGATCCTGTCAGTGAAGGTGAGTGGAATGCTCGTGTCCTCTTGGTATGCTATGTCAGTCAAAGATCGTAACGGGAGTAGATTGGAACCATGAGGTAATAGAGGGTCGAATCTTCCTGCGGGCCATGTTTGGACATTCGACTAACGGCGCTGTCTGCCCCATGCATAACGTGAACTTCCGCGGCCAGCTGGAGTTTGGAAGTAGTGATGGGCGGGGTTCTTTGATGGCAGGCTTCGGTACCGAGACTCCAGAACTGACCCCTGGACTTGAGGCGTACTGCTTTTACCGAGTATGTTTTGATACCGAGCAACTTCTGCCGAATCTTTTTGTTTTGACCAGCTGGGGATTTTTCTCCGGTGACCGGAATCTATGCCCAGTCCATCTTGGAAGCACTGCATGCTTTGGAACACTGGTTCCTTGGTTGGGATCGTGGCGCAATTGAATATACCTTTGGGCTGGCTCCAAGTGGCTCTGATGTTAAAGCGATCCATGCAACCTGTGTTTAGCCGGAGATGATTAAAGCCGTCCTTCTCACCCTGGCGAGCATGACTTGCGTGTGCTTCCTGATCGTGCCGAACGTCGTGGATACCGGAATCGCGATTCTCGCTGTACTCTCGATATCATACAGTCGGTTCCTTCGTATGTCCGCCCACTTGCCAAGTTTGAATTTTAGCTCTTCTCGGGTCACTCGGACTGTGGGGACAGGAACTCGACCCGGTCACTCTTGTGAACGTCCTCATGGCGATTGGGTTCTCGGTGGACTTCAGGTAAGTAGCAAAGGTCGCCATCCAGTAACCGTACCGTACTAAATCGGTATGGAGTACGCCATGGTCCATGCCGGACTCAGTACGGTATGAGCCGTGATACGGTACGGCACGTTTATGAAGATCCGGAAACCGAAGCCGTATCGTACTCCGTACCGGAATGACGCCGCATTACCGTGCTCCGTGCTGTGCCAGTATGGTACGGAAGACGGAACAGGCAGTACGGTACGATACGAAATGCGGTACGTAATGCTTAGGATGTCGTGCCTGTGACTGAATGTTATCAACCAGGATACTGCGTTTAGCTCCCACATCTGCTACCACTACTACAAGCTGGGCAAGAAGGACACCGGGCGAAGCCCGCACGACGACGAGTGGGCGGTGGAACGACTCTCAACGGTGCTCGATGGTGTTGGAAGGCCTATGATTGAGGTAATCAGCGAAGTTCTTCATGCCCAAATTCTGAATCGAGCGGGTCGTTCCGCTTGCCACAGGGTCTTGCCTAGAGTTAAGATCGGACGCCGTTGTACCGTACTGACAGTACGGCATGGCACTTAACCGCGTCCGTGACGTAGTAGTATGCCTCTGAGGTCACTCTCCCGTCGTCAAATCACGTCGCTCGGCAGCATGAACTTGATTCTATGGTCATTACCACTGAATTTTTTTTGAAAAACGTCAATTTGTGAGAATCCGCAGAATCGTTACGATCCGATATGTACAAGATGCCATTTAGGCGACGCTCTCGACCATCGTGTGCATGCTGCCGCTTTTCTTCATCTCCATCTACATGGTCGCCTCCTTCGCGAAGACCGTCATATGCGTGTGCGTGCTGGGCGTCTTTCATGGGCTCTTCGTCGTTCCCGTACTACTCTCACTAAGCATTCCGTGCTGTTCCGGACAGAAGGACCGAGCTCGTCCGTCCAGCTCCACCTCGAGCGACCGAACGATGGTCACGATGGAGGACGCCGTCGAGTCGGAGCCGATGATCGTCAACTAATCGCTGTACTACTAGGAATAAGCCATCGAATTCTGCATTTGCGACAGTGCCGTTATCTCCCACATACGGCACTGTGGTCTGTTGTCTCCGCCAGTACCTACACAAACGTTGTATGTTCTTTCCTTGAATCCTCTAGCTCGCTAATTGGCCCAGTTCAATGTCTCTACAATATTTGGTCATCATATTTGCCGGTTCTCTTCAGGGATCTTATGACTGCACCATGGCCAGTAGTGTGTGATTGTTTTTGTGATACACATACGGGTATAAATACTCATTGGAACAACACATCACGGACTACTTGTCGTTCCCATGCTTCTATCGTCAAGCAATCCGTGCTGTTCCTGGCAGAAAGACCGAGCTCGTCCATCCAGCTCCACGTCGAGCGACCGAACGCTTGTCCCAATGGATGACGCTGTCAAGTCGCAGCCAATGGTCGTCAACTAATTGTCATGTAGCATAGAATGTTCCTTAAAAAACTGCATTTGAGTAAAGGCAACTATCTCTCACTAATGCCAGTATGTACGCCAAATGTTGTCTTTTCAAACCCCGACTGTACCTACTCGTATTTATTGTCGCATTTTACCGGTTCTCTTCAGGGATCTTATGAGTTCTGCCGTGGTCAGTGGCTTACGTTGTATTTGTGACAGACATGCGGGTATAAATAATGTTTGAGCAATGGCGCTTTTCAGGGAAAGTACGCGACTACAAAGCTAATGGGCTCCCATAAAGCATTCCGACTTACAGAGGGCGAGAACGGGAACCGGCCGGCACAGTGGCCCATTTGTGAATGGAATAGGAACGGTCCAAAAATCGTTCTGTACGTGCCTAGCGCGCTTCGTTTGTTTTATAATCCTTTCAGTCGTCTACATCGCCCGATCGACTCCACAATCGAGTCCGACGACTTGACTGAGCCACTGACAAGTGGCACACCTTAGAAGATATTTTCCCTGCTTCAGATACGTCCAGAGTGGAGCGGAAAGGGTTTGAATGTGGCTTGCACGGTTTTTGTTCCAATGCTGCAATAAGAAGGACTGCGTTAATGCTGTCGGCGCAAAGCGGCTCCGATGATGCAAAGGCACTTCGACTAGGATTGGATGCTTCGCTTTGATTGAATTGTGCTTCAGAATTCTTCATTTGCCGACACACTGCTGCCAACAAAATTCTGCAATCTCACGAGAATGTCGTCCTTTGAAATGTTGAGAAAACTCTTTCCCTTGTGGAAAACGCTTATCTCGCCACCTTCCGAGACGACGACGTACAGTGCGGTCGTCGTCGTGCTGGCGTACAGCGCCGAGTTGTGTCGTGTGCCTCTGTCGTGCATGTACTGCGGAAAGTTGGGCTCATAGCGCAGATGAACCTGACAGGCCCGAATTCGCGGCTCCAGAGTGCTCCGCATGTCGACGACCACCGCTCCATCATGACTCTTTGACCTTTTGCGAAATATTCGCAGCAATGCGCCGTTGGTTAGCGGCTCGTTCACGTGATGACGCTTTGGGACGGTGCTTAGGAGATGATTAGCGTCCTCGGGAATTATGAGCGTCCCGCCAATCTCAGCATCGGCCATAGTCGTAAGCTCCGCGACGAGACAGTGTACAGCAGGAGCTTCCATCGCAGATGCGGCTGGAGGGAACCTAAACTCATTAGACTGCGATTCGTCAACAACGCCCCCTCATCATTGACTACAAAACTAAGCGGCCCCCGAAAGACACGTTATCCAGTCTTCCAGACTTCCGCTGACCCGTCGATTAGTGGCAAGCTTCCTATGACTATCAGTACTGATCGACCCTGAGGTCCACAACCGGTTCCAGTTGTGATTCGATACCGAAATACGAAACCAGTTCCATATCCGGTTATCGATATTGCCTGATTCTCCTGGACGTAGGTAACTGCAAAATGTACTGTGCAGTGCATCCTGTAGGGACCGCGCAGAAAGTTAATGATTTTCACAGGCGTAGATACGGCTTTCCGCGCGAGTAAAACCTTTACGAAAACAAGCTTCTCGATTAAACTATCGCTGGCGTCGTCTGCGACGGAAAATAGTCGGTCTTTTTGGACCGTATCCGAGTCCAGCAAATACCGAGGGCCGAGACCCAAGCCCAAGTGTATTAATGTGGTGCATGAACTTCACGGGAAAAAGCTTTTACTTGACCCCCAAACATGTGATGATGACCGTCCACTTGAAATCGAGGGCCAATTTTTTTGAATGGTCTCTTCTACGTACGGACCCTCCCCCCTAATATGTACCGAATCCAAAGAGGTATAGTACCCAAAGTACGACGCCTGATATGTTCACTTACTTGAGGCGTCTTCTCCGCCGACGCAGCAAAGCTGCAACGAAGAGCACAATGCTGAGCGTAAGAGATCCAACAATACCGCCTAAGATAACACCGACGCCTAAACAAGCCGCCCGCTATCGCTGACCATACTCTGCATGAACATGCCCGAACTATGCGTCGGCGAAACATTGTTGTTGTAGGAGTTCCGAAACACTTGCATTCCACAAGGACCGCTGGCGTAGTTCGCGTATTGCTTAAGTGTTGGTACCTGCCATGGCCCAAAGGGCTTGTAATCGAGCATGTCCTAAAACTGGAACGTGTCCAAGTGTGCATTGGTAACGCACTCATTTGGTACTTGACCTGCAAAAACACGGTTCGGGGGTTTTAAACAAGGTATATTTCTCTTTTTTTGGAATTTTTGGTCAAAACCCCTTTGAAAAGACTTCGCTTTTCCCTGACGCTTCGGGAACACAGCGACCCTCACCAGTGACCCGCGGAGCATGGTGGCACAACTTATTCGTGAGTTTCGGTTTTCGGCCTGAACATTTTTTCCAGTGTTTTCGTTTTCGCTCGCCGCAGAAATTCCCCAGTCCTGGCGTGAACAGCGTCAGTTATGGGTAAGGTAAGTAAATATGCGGCTGCCCAAAACCTACTTCTCTGCCGTCAAAGTGGGAGTACCAAAGAGAGAGATTAAGGCCGGTCCCGTTTCCCGACGAAGCAAAGTGAAAATGAAGTAAGGCGAACTCGACTTCAGTTTGTTTTTACCGAAGAAAGCACTTAGTGGAACACTGGGGAATACTACCAAGGCAACTAACGATTCTTGCTGCTGCTTGTACCAACGTCTCAATTCGAGTAAATCCTACATATAAGTAGAAACACGCCCGGGCGTCTTTCGTAGATCCTGATCCAAAATTTTGGAACCGATTCTAATTCCAATATGGTCGGTACCCAAAGTTGATACCGACTTACGTCTTTTTGTGCAAAGGGTCGAACCCCTGCTTCAGAAAGTAGCGTTGAGGTTTCGGCACTAGAACAAGAGTCTCATGAAGACATTTGTGAATACCACCCGGCGCTTCACGAATGCGGCCGGGAAGGGGGGGGGGGCAGTTCAGGAAGTGGAGTTTTCCCGAGGCGGTAGGAGGTCTTCAGCAGCTACGTTATGTAGAGCCATACTTACTCAGCTCAGTGCGATGAGCGTCTTTCATATTCGCGATGACCTTGGCGTCAAAGTGGGTTACTTGATCCCAAATGCGTGCTGCATAGAAACGGAATCCGTCGTCTTTCATGCACTGCATGCACTGGCTGTCACACCTCTCGTACGTTTCAAAGCCGTGCAAATAGTCCGAAAGAACTGTACGAACTGCTTTAGAGACAAGAATACAGAGGACGTAGCCGACTGCATTCATAGTTGCAAAAATGATGCTGCAAAAGAACTATTAGTCGTCGCAGGGGATCATGATATATTGCAGGTAAGGTTCACCAGACGTAGAAGTGCGTCACACGACACAGTTCGGCGCGTAATCGATACCGACGATCGGGTCGTCCGCGGACCCATCCATCAATAAACAAAATGCGACGGGCTTGCGGTCGGTTTGCAATGATCGTCGTCCGACCTTGAACGCATGATTACTTGTGTCCGTGGTTAGACGCTTGTCGACGTACCCCGCCGCTTTTGCGGAAATTCCTCAGGCTTTGATGGCATCGCTTTTCCCGACCGTGCCTGCTTTATCAGAAAAACGAGTAGGCATGAAGCAGCAAACGAAGGCCTCTAATGGCCGAAGCATGAAACTCAGGATGCTTAAGGTAACCTTTCTTCAACAACAGCATGTTGCTTTGAATTGCAAAGTACCTACCGCCCCATGTTTCGGCTCATTTGTCATCGTGGCGAAGACGCGATTGCTAAAAAATTCGGTTTTCGACAGTTTTGCACATTATACGGCAACTACAGCGAAATCGTCCACAAATATTCCCCGAATTTACCTTCTTGCACCTTAATATTGCTCTAAAATATTCTTAAACTACACAGTAACTAACTATTGTGTTCCTAAGCCTCCTACGCCTGAGCCAAATCCGCACAGCCTAAGCCTGAGCGTGGACGATAGGTCTGGTAAGAGGGACTTAGGTAGCTCAGTGACATTAGTCCTTAACATTTGTGGATGACAAACAATCCTGGATGGTTTCGTAGGAAATTTGTGGATGGAAACGCAGTTTAGGCCATGATACGCTCCGTTAAGCTTCGTCAAGCCTCGTCCAACTTAAAGACCGCTGCCGCATCGACACTTTCTGGTTCTGGTTTCGACACATTTTAAGCAATTATCATCTTACATAAGAAGAAGAACAAAGATTTTCAAACACTGGCAGCAGCCTCTTACCGAGTTCTCCGAACACGGATCCTTTAGAACGAAGCTCGATTCGTCGTGATCCAACAAGGACTGACGATGTTGTTGATTGGCGGATACGTAGTGCCCCTGGCTACGGAAGTACCCGAGCACTATGAACTTTTCCTTTTCGTCGGTCTCTCACTGGCGTTGGTAGCGTTATTCGGCGTTGACGGCGACTTGCGGTTCTTTATGCTCCCTTACTTCTTCGTCCAGGTATGCGTAATGCCCGCCCCATCCCCCTTGTAACGGTTACTTTTCGGCTTGTAAGGGGCTCACTGTCATTATGGGGCTTCAATATTAAGGGGCTTACGAAACAGCTGTTTTAAGGTATGGTTCGCCATACTGAGACAAGCTCCAAGACGCGCAACTCACTCGGTCGACCTGGTCTGGACGGGGGAGGGTCGATTGTTTCCACGTTCTTTTCGACGATTTCGGGCGAGTTTCTCGCCCACTCTGAAAAAAAATCCCCCTTCCTTCAATAATAACTTCCGCAAGTACGTCCAAAAAAATGGAAGGTCCGCTCGGAGAGTACCACATGGCAACGATTCAGATGCTTGTTGCCGGCCTCACCTTCCAAATGATGATTACCAGCACGACCGCGATCGTTTTCCGACTTTCCGACAGTGCTCTGCCGACATGGGCAGAATTTCTCAATAAATGCCTCAATGACCGACACTGTGTAAAGCTGTTGAGTAAGCACACGGAACCTGGAAACTGTCAAGCGTGCACGTAAAATTTAGACGTCGCCAGGACCGCCGTCGCCGCGACGCTGCTTCTGCTGGGTTGGCTGGCTGCCACAGCCGCGTGGCGAATTTTGGACTACCTTTACTGCATACAGTTTGAAAGTGACAGCAAGAAGAACCTCAACGTTGATAACGCGAATCAATGCCTCCTTTCCAAGCACTCTCATTTGCCCATAAATGCATTGCCATATGCGTGCTATTCAGCGTCAAGCAGAAGGAAAACGTGGGAGATAAGAGTAGATAACCGCTACGTTACCCGTTATGCTAATAACGCAACGGCTAACGTAACGGGGACGATTTTTGCTAACAACATAGCCGTTATCCGTTACGCTCTCTGTCGTTACGTTATCCACAACGTTAGCAACCTAACGGCTAACGTAACGGAGGGAGATCTAACGTAACAAGACAACGAACGGCCCCCACACATTCGAGAGACTTTCGTTAACGCGAACTTTGTACGTCCGTCCGGATAGGAAGGATGTTATGAAACGAAGACGTTTTCCACTTATTACAGCTGACACGAATTTTTGGACTAGTTTATCGTGAGTGACGCTATCGAAAGCTCGAGCAAAACCAGTGTAGATCACGTTAGTTTCTTTCCTAGCTTTTAATTTTCATCATGAGTAGTTTTGACGAATGCTGGCACTGGTCATCGTAACGAACGTTTCATCTGGATCACCCACCGAGGGTCTGCTGAGCGCCGTTTGTTGTTTATCGACGTCTTTCTACGTGAGCGATCGTTCGTCGGCTCGCATGAGTCATCGCACGTCATCGCGATGTGGATTCGTCCCAGAATGTATGACTTGTGCAAGTGATTGTATCCTGTCTTGCAGTCTATCATATAGGACTTTCCGATATTTTTCAGCTTAACAGTAGAGATTGGCACTGACCCCCCCCCCCCAGCCGTACCCCGGACGTGAAGTGGACTCCCCCCCCCCCCTTCCGCGAACCGTGCTGCCGAACCGTGAAAAAACTCGGCCCCGAACCCGTACCCGTAAAATATGATTTTTTGCCCAAAAACGGCCCAAAAATGGATAATCGGAGAATAATCTACGACATAGAGTGGTTTAGATGGCTTCCCATAGAGCAATCCAGTGGTACAGGCCCGCCGCAGGCGACACAACAAAATTTTAGTCACAGTTCTTTACGAATCGGGTGAAAATTTGCTAAAAATTCCAAAAAACTCGGGTACGAGTACGGGGGCCGATTTGGGGGTACCCCGAGCCGAGGTGCCCCCCCCCCCAGCCGTGTTGCCGAGCCGTAGAACTCGGGGTACGGGTACGGCCCGAGTAACGGCTCGGGTGCCGATCTCTACTTAACAGTTGTTAGGTGCCCCGCATATGCGTTTCCTATTGTGGGTCCACAAAGACGATTATCTCGACGTCTTGGCTTAACGGCAAAAATTCTCTTAATTTGGACTGTAGAACAAGTATGGATCTGCAATTTTGGAGCCCATAGCGTTCCTCCAATCAAAAGAGTTGCCTCAGAAAGTTATGTTATCGTTCACATCAAGTTCTCTCACAAAATAATGTTCACGTAACAATTTCCTATGTTTTGCCTTTTTGTCGAGGTCGGCTAAGGATCTGTATAGCCAAGAATTTTAAGGGTGATACACAAAGGGGTTGTCCTGCCGTATAGGTGGACAGGCTTTTTACGCGCGGGGCAAGTGACTCATGAGGGGAGGCAAGCAGCTATAATCTACCAAGTAGTGCTACAGTAGACCGGCTTGTGACTAGTGATGGTTAATCGCCGCCCCATCGGCTGGGAGCAATTAATGGAGGACGGAAGAATGCACCTATGGGGCGGCGAGCGCGCATTGTTTATTTTCCACTATTCTCTCCCCCATAGAGTTGTGCCCGCACAGGTGAGTTCATGACCCCCCCCCCCCCATGGTACCTTGGTGCCCCCCATACGGCAGCACAACGCAGGAAAAGTTCTACGATCCTAGGAAAATTTTGACCCCTCCTAAAAATGTTTCCCTTCTAAAATCACACGATTATCTGCGGCTTGTGTTCGAAATACCAACATTAGATCAACATTATTTAGCAATGAAAGTGCTCTTCAATCTGAGCTTCTTCGAAGACCGCAAAAAGCCGGCCGACACAAGGAAAGTCACCGTGACCCTCGACGTCGGCGGAACAGCGAACGACGGTGTCTGACTTGCGGTTGACAAGATCGACAAGAAGTCGGTTCCGTGGGTGCTACGCTCTGTGAAGTACTACGACCCCGATTTCGAGGAATACGTCGACATCGCGCCGTCGGAAGCGCTCGTCGACCTCGGACGCTACGAAGCCGAGCTAGGACTTTCCGCGTATACTTTGGCGAAACGCGGTAAC
Organism: Aphelenchus avenae; assembly: GCA_020875895.1. Lineage (NCBI taxonomy): Eukaryota > Metazoa > Nematoda > Chromadorea > Rhabditida > Aphelenchidae > Aphelenchus > Aphelenchus avenae. Next base: position 44,949 of record JNEY01000633.1, on the reverse strand, counting down.
TTGCATGTCAAGACGCTGACGGGACGGACCTTTACTCTCCGACTGCTTTCTCGGTAGGTTGAAGCATACACATTCGGTAATCTTTGTGTTATTCCGATACCTGAAGAAGCTGGACGCTAGACGATTTTCTAAGGACGGGTTCGCTTCCTGGTGGTTTCCGGCCCAGCATAAACTTTGAATCGCTGCTTTCGACCCCGCTTCACTTAGTTGAATCTCTTGCTTTTCGCGACTCGCGACAATTAAAACACTATTGCGGTAACGCACGTGAGAGGCTACCTTAGGTAGCTCAGTAACGATTTCAGGTATGGCCTGGTGAACTATGAAGGCCTTCGTCCAAAGGACACGATCGAGAAGGTAAAAGAATACATCGAGGCCGCCGAGGGCTTTCCGCCCCATGAGCAGCGTCTGATCTACGCAGGCAAGCAGCTAGAGGATGGCAGGACGCTGGAGCACTATCAGATCGGCAATGGTGACACACTTCACTTGGTGATGGCTCTTCGAGGTTGCTAAGTCAACGCTAGCCTCTCTCGTGAAGTCGGCATTCTGCTTCTTCGTTAAGCCAACTTTCGCTGCTTTAGGTTGAACCTTTACCAATTGGCTAATAAAGGAAGTCTCCAAGTCGTGAAAGAGCTTGTAATTTAGCGCACCACCAGAACACCAGGAACCTTGTTAGTACCAGGAACCTTGTTAGTACCATAACAATGCCCTATGAGCGCACAAGAGGCCGTTTGTAGGCAAAACGGACGCGTTAGCTACGTACGACCTTTTGTGAAATGTTGCCCACGCAAGAGACTTAATACGCCGTTGCAAGTGGAATCCCAACCATTCCTTCTTAAGATTCAGCTACACCGAAATGCTCGGAAGCTGACGTGGGTGCTCCTCCGCCTGTGCCATAGTTCAACGATGCTATCCGTTTTGTCCACCTGGTTTGTACTTGCCCTTGCGCACGACCTCATATCGCTGTACGCTCACGAACGCGGCATAGGTTGTAGTTGGCTGCGACGAGAATCCTATTTGTGTCCGTATTTCACATTTCCGTCTTTCAAAAGGCGCCGACCTGCTGATAAAACCCGTAATTTTGTCCGAAAAAATGAGATCATTTATACGCCCGTCTGCGCGGAGTGCGGTGCGATGTTTTAGTGAAATCTCAAATCTCAACCAGTAGCCGTGATGACCCTACTAGACGGTCGCTCGCGAAGTAGACGTAAGTTTGCAGGTCCGCCTCTGCACAACACAACAATACCGCCAAGCGAAGATTTCCAGTTGTGGAAATTTGAAAACGTGATGAGATGTGTGAATTATAGATGATTCGGACCACCGCCGTGCCGTGGTTACCTCCGCCGTTCTGTGGCCACTACGCGGTAGACGGCACGCCTGAATCAAACGGCCGTTTTCCGTGCTGAGACTCGGTAAGTCTCAGTAAAACCTGTAATCACGGCACGGCACGGCGCCATTTTTTCAAGACGTGCCGTGGACCATGCCGTGGTGGTCCCCTCCGGGCCGTGATCACGGTAAAACGGCACGGCACATCATCTCTGTGTGAATTTGCTTGAGAAACTATCAATGTTTACTTGCTTTCAGCTTTGAACAAATGCTGAAAGCCAAGCTTAAGCCAACAGAAATCCAAAGACTGCATTCTGTTCGCACTTCCGACGTGTTTGTCGGAAAACGGAAATCAATTTCGATACATTTCTGTTGCGTAATTTGGCATTTTAAAAATCTTGATGCGATGTTTGTAGTAGGGTCTAAATCGCTTCCTTCGAAGATCCTCTTACACCGAAGTGCTCGCGAGGTGTGTGTGTGCGTTGTCGCGCCTTTGCCATAGTTCAACGATGGCACATGTTTTGTCCGTCGGTTTTGTACTAGTCCTTACGCATCGCCGCACCTCGTTGTGATGGCTTATATACGTTGACCGAAACTTGTAGTAGACTCTAGCCTTCCTTCCGATAAGGGTGAGACTTCCTTATTTCGGCCGTGAGCACGAGCTTATGCTCACTATTACGAGCTTAGGCTCACTATATTCGTCAGTATGACTGTGCTCTACTGATAAAGTCCCACCATCTTGTCCGTAAAAAATGAACACGCTGATAGTTTACACGTCCATTTGTGTGGAATTTATTTTTCTGCTGTTCCACATGAGCGTCACTGTGGTCGTCGTCTCTAGAGTACGCAGGAAGAACGTTCATTTTCGCTCAGCCTTCTTCGTGATATTTACGACTCAGTGCGTCTGTGACGTCTTCGGCTACGTAGTGGTGAGCTTTGACGGTACAAAATCATGTTTTCTTTTCTCTGGCCAGCTTCGACATAGTGGCTTTTAGGAACTAAATTCCTTGACAAGTCTTGAAAACAGAACCTCTTGAAAGGGAATATGTTAGTTTCGGTAAATCACGTCGGACACAACATACGCATAAGAGCCGGGAGAATCCTAAACAAGACCTATATGCGCAGTTGTAACATTACTTTAATTATGTCGGGTCGGAAAATTGCGAGAGAGTCATACGGAAAATTCGGACCGTCATGTCGGAGAGCGGTGTTCACGGCCTTATATTGGAACAGCGAGATGTAGAAATGCCAGAGGGCTCCTGTTAGTCATGTGACTCCAAAAAGTGCCACATGACGGTTTCGAACATGACGATCGTCATTGTGCGACGCTGAAAGTCTACCATGCATAACGCCATCTGACCGAAGAAGCTAGTATGTCAATGGGACTTCAGAAACTGAGATGGCTTTAGGGCTCTCTCGTCGTTCACTTAATGCAGCTGAAGCTCGTCCCTCGCCAGTTCCTGGAGTCACAAGTCTTTTGCCAGGTGTGCCTTTTCACGTCGGCTTACTTCACCTTTTTCGAGTACCTCGCCCACATGACGATCGCCATGAATCGCTACGCAGTTATCGTCCACCCGACGGTCTCGCACAAAGTTCGTTCAAGTCCGGATCGTTCTCTCATTTAACGAATACACAAGAGAAAAAAAGGATTCGAATTGTACCGCAATGTAAAGAGCCAACGGCAACCATGCTCAACCGGCTTTAGGCCTTACGTTTAAGAAATGGACCGGGCCCGGGCCCTACCGGAGCATAGGAAAGCCCCAGAGGCGCGGTGAATGCGCGGCTCCATACAACAATCTGTACTTTCAGCAAAATTTCAGCCACATGTTTATCAGATTTTGCTTATATTTTACTCCTTTTACATGTTTATTACTCGTTCTTCCCAAGAATATGATGCAGCATAATGTCACGGTAACTCTTTGTAGCAATAAAATCGAGCCAGGATTTGGGCCATACACTTTCTTCAAGCATAAGCCGAGATACCGGGCCTTCGGAGCGGGCCTATTCGAGACCCGGATTGAAAAAAGCCCGGCGGCCCTGGACCGGGTGTAACGGGCCGGGCCGGGACTTGTTTATAAGGCCCGTTGAGCATGGTTGGCCAGCGGTTGGTAAAACGAATACCGCCACAGAAAATAATGTAAAAGCCGGACTAGGATGTGGTCCGCCGTGAACATCCTTGCGTAGAGTTGTAGCAACGAAGACCTAGTACAACTCATCCAATGATACAATTAATGGATCCTTTCAGCTTCGAAGACAACGCTACATTGTGGTAATTTTCGTGTTGCTTTTGATTCTACCGCTGGCTCTGGCCTTCGTCCGACTCTTCAACAATATCACTTACATGGAAACCCCAGATGGTTTTGTTCTCCGAGGAACGAACTCGCAGATTAGCACCGTAAGAACTCGACCATCAGAGGATGCATTTGAGACAGTCAAGCACTGGCGGGAGAACTTCAGTTCGGATGACGGTCTTGTATGACAAAGACTGACCTAGGCTACCGGCTTGATCTCACTATCTGTGAGCTCGATAACGTGCGCCGTAAGCGTCGTGCTCGAGGTGACGACGCTGATCGTGTACCGAAAGCTGAGTGCCCATTCGCAGAAAGAACGGCTCGAAGACTACAAGTTGCTTCGTAAGCAGTCTACCCTGTTTCGAAGAGGATCTCTTTCAATGCTCCTTCGCTAGAGAAGTGCGGGACCCGGCTTCGACGTCGGGCACCGATCATTTTCGCAGTGTGAATGGGAATCGAAACCAACGAAAATGGATGGCAGATTCCTACGGTTCATGTTTTCAAACCTAGTGAAAATGTGCTCTGCCGGCGCCCAGTGCGGGCCATTCATCCTTAGCCCTATGAAAGCATGGTTACCGGCATTTGTGGTAATTTAGTCTACGCTTTCCTCGGCCTTATCTCGCAGTTCTACGCCTCGTTTTGTTACCTGGCTACGTACCTCGTCGCACCACTATCCCCCCAGATCATGGCGGTTCTGCCGCAGCTATGGCCCTACGTCGCGGACTTATTGACCTTATCCGGGTCCGTCTGCCTGTTCGTAACGAGGTAAGCTCGTGCTTCTCGGACGGACTAAGCTACGGACAGTGTGGGCCAGTATCTATTTACCTAACAGTGATTCAGCGGAGCCTTGAGGGAAGCGTATGTCGAATTTTACGGTTTGCATTATTCGAGCAACGAAGTCCAATTTCTCCGTGCTTCTGCGACCACACAAGCCTCCTAGCGTTGGTGGACCTGCGGCGGGCGCCACGTATACGAAAGTACACTTACCTAGTTCTCTCCTGTGTGAAACCTACATACCCTTCTTGACGTTTCTATGCCTACCCTTCGCTTCCGTACACGAATGTACCCTTCTTACTCTCCTGTGTTCCTCGCTTCACAGCATTTGTGGGCTCTCTTGTCGAGTAGCCGCCTGAAGGCCAACAAGGTCAAGGCAAAAGCCAAGTTTTTTTATAAGGCATAGCTCCCATTTATTTCGCCAACTCACCATTGTTTCAGGCTGACTCAGTTTGTTTCTGACACCGTTTAAGCCAAAACATTGACCCTCGAGGAGGGCTGAACTAAAAACATCCGACGGTCGCTGGGGGGGGGGGGGTCTCCACGGCTCGCATGAGACACGCAGAGCCGCGCGTACCTCTATGCACAACTCTCCGCGAGCGTCTTCGTACACGTCCGCGCCGTAAAGACAGTTTATGTATAACACACATTTTACTATACTCTTTGACGTGATACACCTCCCGTATGATACATAGAACAAACGATTAAACTATGTCAAACATTCAGTGAAAGGCATTGGGTGATTGACTAGAGCCACAGAGATCTTCAGCGACATCCAAATGACTGGTCGTCGCTCAGTCCCCGCGCAGTGTGAGACGCTCGTCAATGCTCTTGGAGAGGTTGCTGTACGCGTCCTCGTCGATCCACGGCACCCGTCCGGCGTTACGGAAGTCAGCGGCGGAGATCGGCTTACCGAGAAGCGGTTGCTGAAAAGCAATCATTTATCGACGGACACTAATCTTGAGAGGCGCAGGCGAGCTAAGCATGATGGGAAGATGCCCGTCTACTTTCGAAGGAAACGTTTTATCCCTCTTAACCTTTGTGGGTCAAGCTTCACTCCTTTACAGTTTTTATCGCAGATTCCTAGGGAGAACCAGCTGCTCGCAAGCGGAAGTAGGAAAGGCGAGGCGAGGGGATTTGTTCACGGTTCTGTCGGCTCGCCCCGGTTAAAAGAGGATGGATTGGCGAGAGCCGTAGCGTCATTTTTCAAACCCTGACCTTTCCTTAGAAGTCAGATACAAGTTTGTAGACCTGCTTCGACCCTAAATCATGATAAAGCGCGCCATGCACAACTCCGTAGCTTAAGCCCCATTCACGACGGAACCGGTCAGGACGTCTTTTTCAGGTTAATGCCCTTTTTCGTGTTGTGAGCACCTGTCGGATCGAACGTGTCCTATCATCGGCCAGGAAACCGGTCATCTTTCTGTCAGGCGTACAGCAGTACAGCACGAAAGCAACCGTAGGAACCGGCGTGTCGTTTTCACTGGGCGACGGCTCAGCGCGACGCTTTCCATCCCACACCCGTGCCGGAAAACGGCACAGCCCGACAATAGACGCTGTTCCGTGCCGTTTCAGTGGAGAACTTCGCAGAGAACGGCCGTTTTTAAGTCATGCCATTTTTTGTGCCATGTTCCATGGAACGGAAAACGGCACGTAGGGCTGAGCACGGAACGGAAGTCGGCACGGTGGGGTCAGCACGGAAAAGAACTCGCACGGCGTGGGGACGGGCTACGTCTACGGCATCGCGCATGCTCTGGCCGGTGTCGTACCGATTCTTATTATGAATGGAGTCTTAAGAGCTGAAACACCGATTAAGCGCTATCCATGGCGTCAGGCAGACCTGCTTACGTTCCATTCCCTGAGGACTGTCAGTTTAAGCACTGCCCTGTTAGTACATTCGGCGATTGTCTAGGTCAAGTTTTGGGCCTAATCTTTCCCTTAACCTATCACTCACCCTGAGTGTTTCGATCTCCCCGCTCTCCACTTTAATGGCCGCGTCGACGAACTGGTCGATGTTGAGGTTCTCGATTTCCGCCTCGGGCAGATTGAATTGGTCGCCGAGGTTCTTCACCAGCTGCTTCATCGTGAGCCTGAAGTGCATCGGCGTTCCTTTATGACACTTTTACGGCTTTGTTTTCGCGTTCCGAGCGTCCGATTCACGGAAGCGGTCGCATAGTTGCAAAAAAATGCGGAGCCTGCGAAAAAAAGTAGCCGTAAAATGTGCAACGTGGCTGTACGCAAAGGTTTTCGGAGTTCCGATTTCCGAAAAAATGCGTCAGAATTGGAAACTTTAAGCACACAGTAAAAGACCTTGACATGACATGACATGACATGACAAAAACCCTCATGACAAAATCAGCTGGGAGTTTTGTTGTTTGTTTTCTACGTTTTCGATTATTTTTTTAACTTCGCTGACTTCACCGACGTTGATGGCAGTGCTTAACGTTGGTGTGCAAAAAATGCTAAATGCGAATCCCGATTTATTTCTGACTTGGTGGTTTTTGCACTTCCGTTTTAGGAGTACGGAAAATAGAATTTTTCCGATTCCGATTTTTTAAATGTTCTTTCCGATACGTGCCATCTTTTGCGGGACCTACTTCTTTGCGCCGAACCAGATGCTGACGTTTTCCACGTGGTCGAGTTTACGCCCGAAGTAGTGCAGTCGCTTGAGGTAGTCGGCCGCGATTTCGATAGCGCTCGTCGTTAGCGCCAGTCCAATGGCGCAGTAGATGAGCGTGAAGGGCAAGTAACGCTCACTGAAAACGGGTCAGAGGGTTGTAGGGTTGTAGAAGACATACCTCTCGGGAATGATGTCGCCAAGACCGATGGTCGTCAACGTGACGAAATTGAAGTAGATAGCCTGAAGTGGGGAGTAACAGTCAGGCGATGAAAAGGCTTTACACAAGGTTCCCACTCCCGGTCCATTCTGTTACTGAAAGTCTTTTCTACTCCGTTTCGTTCCCAAATGCCCGTTCCATCCCGCTGTGCGGAACTTTATTCCAAAGCGGTAAAAACTCGTTTTATTGAGCAACTGGTTTTAGCGACTTGAGCCCGAAATTCCGGCGAAAACGCCCGTAAAAACTCTCCTTGTACTTATGCAACGAAACATCCGAAATCCTTTCGACGCGTGCGGTGAAAGTTTTTCGCTCCTGGCTTTCCTCAGAAGGGATGTTCAAAGCGGGTAGAGCGTATTTTAAATTCCTATACATTCCATTTTGTTCTTCGTTCCGCATTATCCAGACCTAACCGCTTAACATGTCATGACCCAGCTCATTTTTGCTCTAGAATGCTGTACGGCTTCCCAGAACAGGTTGGAGGGGCAGAGGGTAATTCGCGAACGGAATGAGATGGGAAACGGAAATTTACGGCACCGAGTCCCAGGCGCACCTACTGTAGATAGCGGACTCAGACATCCTAACGACACGCAACTCACCTTGAAGTAGTCCATCTCCGGCTCGTAGAGCGATATGGCGAGCGAGCCCAGCGCTATGTATATCACGAATGCTATGAAGAGCTCCGCCGCGTTCTGATGCACATTCTCTTCGCCATCTTCCGACGATACTTCCGACTCCGTCGTTTCCATCGTTCGTAGCGTCGGAAGCTCTGTCCTCTCTGAATCGGACGGACTGAGAAGACGTTTCTCCTTGCTTCGATAGACGCAAAGTCGGCGAAGCGATCGCCAGAGTTTCCTAGAAAAGATCGAGTGCGGAGCTTTTCCGAAGGGGAATTTAGGTACCTTAAGACTTTCCGGACTCCCTTCATGAAGTTCTTGAGCATTTGAGCGAGGAACTTGCCAAGGTTCGCAATGACCAGCATCGTTAATGGCTGAAACGAGATTGCTGAGAGCGGTATTTTAGAATTTTATGCATGTGCCACGCGTTGAAGCGTTGTAAATTTTTGGAGTTGGGGTTATTTTCTGCTTTAGAATATTGAGAGTATTCTGAATTAGCGAATTTTTGGAATAATTTTAGTACTTCTTTCGTTTATTTATATAGTTTATTAAGCCTAGCTACCGCCAGCCGAATTTTTCTACAGGATATGCGAAAGAAATTAATTGTTTTTAGGTTTTATTTCAAACGCTCAGATCGTTGAGGTACAACAAATTTTTCCCTTGCGCAACTTCTAGGCCACTAATGTCAAGCTGCTGACTTACCACTCCGATCAAACCGTAGAAAATTACGAACAGTCGACCCCGTGTCGTTTGCGGCGCCACGTTTCCGTACCCTAAAACCAACGCGCATGAGTCGTAGCCATTATCTCGCAGAATGGACCGGTGTCGTACGGCTTCGCCGCCTTAACACTGCAGGGGAACGTACCGATAGTGGTGATCACAGTGAAGCAGAAGAGGACCGAGTCCTTCATCGACCAGTACTCCCAGTCCTCCAGCTCTGTGGGAGGCTCTTCGGTCGTCGAGGAAGAAGCGTCCTCGAATGTACCAATCACTCCGAGTTCTGTAAAAAGAAGCTGCTCATTCCAGACTAGATGGGGAATCGGGAACGGCATCGAATAGCTCGCCCTTCGTTGTAATCGGAATCGGATCATGCCTAGGCCGATTCCACCAAATGTCGGCAACCGGTAGCCGTACTGTACTGACCCGTATACCATACTCCGTACCGTACTGACCCCTACCTTACTCCGTACCGTATTGACCGCCTCCGTAGCGACCCAGTACGACACGGTACGGGCCGTAGTACGGCATGGCTGAAATCTTTAGATCCCTCCGATTCCTTTAAACTTATGTGTCTCAGTCTATTTCATACGCTCGTAGACTTAGAATCGGCCCAGCATAGAATATCGGTCACATTTTTGGATTAATTTTGGAAAGTTCCGGGACCTCATCGAATCGGAAACGGCCTCGTATCTGAAGTGCGCCCAGCCCTGGTCCATGGCTTTCAGACGGAACTGCCCCGCATACGAGTCCCTACCTTTCTCGACGGCCCTCTGAAACCGATGTCTTAGCGTGTCGTCGAAGCAGTGATTAAGTGCTTCGTAGAGGTCGTCGTGCATGGCGTCGAAGGCGCACTGCTTCGCTCTCGTCGAGTTCTTCAGCACGTCCGTGACGCATCGACGCTTTAGGTAGGGGTCTAGAACAGTGCGATCATTAAAGTTACCTGCCGGCAGACGCTCACTGGCGTCCGCCCGTCGATTCGGTCCAAAAAACCGAATTTTTCCGAAGTTTCAGCTGAATAAACTCCCTGTTAAGCGTCTACTGGCGGAAGTTTACACTGTTTTGGACAACATAATTTTACTCGTTTCCCGCCGACATCCCCTGCGCGATCGAGGATCTTGTCATGCTGGCCCAAATTTGGCCAAATGCGTCGAATGCACTGGTCTGACGTGTAACGGAGAGGCCTTCGTGGCACTATGTGATGTCGCGCCATAACAGGCGACACTCTAAGAGTGCACCGAGATGACGCGGATCGGATCGGGAGATCGATCCGCGGCGCGCTAGCTTCGTGGCCAGAGGTGATGACGCGTTCGCGAAAGGTCGCGAAAGGAATGCACTGTGTGAAGCATGAGTCCTGCGGCAGTGGGATGTTGTCCTAGCGGAGCCTACGCGCTAGTGGGAGCGCAAGTAGCGAACGTTCCTCCGTGGTGAGAAAGGAATAAAAGCACGGGATAAGCCGTGAACGGGATCAGTGTTGAACGGGATCAGTGCTCGGGACTCAGGGTCATGGGATCAGAGAGGGTCGGATGTTCGTCGGGACCAGTGGACTCTGCGGCGTCACTAGGCGCGGGCTAGGGATGCGTCTTCGTGGCATGGCGCTACGGCCTGTCCCTATTCTTCTACGTGCGTGTGCGACAACTGCATGAGCGTCTAGAGCAACCTACGACAACGGGCCCAACACCTTACCGCACAGGTAGCAGTGAATCCCGGAACAGGTGGGTGATGTTCAGTCAAGTAGTAAGATGCAATGAAAGCTATAACGGCTAGTGGAGCCGTTTCTTTTCGCATAGACAGTGTTCGGTGCGCACTTCGTGAGCGTACGTATTGCGAGTTTGCGGTCATTATTGTGCTGTTATTTTGCTGCGACAAGCAGCTATGCCTTCCTTTTGCCGTCCATCCGCATGCGTAAAAGCTCGGTACGCTCTGCGTGAGCGTCCCTCTTGACAGCCTATCGCCCATACGTCTTGTTCTGCGACAATGATGCGTAGCTAGCAGCTAGACCCTATGACTTCCTTTCCACCTGCAGGTATGTAATGCTACTGCGAGAGCTGCGTTTAGCAGAACTGAATCTATGTTCGTACGTATACTCCGTGAATGAGGCTGTCGCATAGGGCGACGAAAGCCTTTTGGCAGCAACGTAAACATCGCTAGATTTTGCAGGTCATTCGCAAGCGCTCGTTGTCACTAGAAGCGCTTTATCTAGTGAACTTTTTAGCGGAAGCTCTGTTCTGTCTCTTCGCCTTATAGACCTACGCATGCTTTGTGAAATACGTAGATCTCCGGCTCTCTACGTGAACGGAAATTGTGTCTCGATCTGAAGTCTTTCAAGCGCGAGAACAGTGACAGGATCGTATCTCCAAGTGTTACTGCGCAAATTCCTGCCGCTCATTTCTCAGTTTTGCCTAACGAAAGCACTCGCATATTCTGAGTGTTTGTATGCAGGTACTAGTGAGGCCTAAGTGGCCGTGCCTTAAAAAGGCACTCATGTCTTATCTTGCTCAATGAACGGGACCGTGTACGCCTAGCAAACCGTGACTAAAGACCGGCGCTTTCATGGTGCTAGTTCCAACGCATGATTTAAGGGTTCAACGTTGAAGGCTAGGTGCATCTCGGCGACTTAGCAAAGTAACACTACGTGGTCGCTTTCCTCGAGCAAATGATGCTCAACCTTTTGAGCATGGAGGGCAGTAGCCGCTTACCTATGTGGTAGTAGGCCCGCACCTGCGTATGCAAGGCGATAACATACAAGCACACGAGTATAGCCTGAGTGGCATTGCTGTATTAGCGCCGTAATGAATCGACACGCTGCACATATGTGACAGGTGTATGCTGCGTGATCATACACCAGGCGCTTGTTAGATAGCTGCCATAGTAGCAGCAAGCGACCGGCCGTATTAAGCCGAGTCTTTGCTAAAGACTAGTGTGTCTAGATGAGGCACTTCTCGGAAACGTTTGCAATATGTGCGTACGTAATCGCTACGAAGACAAAGCAGAAGCAACACTACGTGATCGTCTTCAAGGCAAATGATGACCAGCCTCAGTTTACATAGCTGTAGCGGCCCACCTACGTGGTCATGGGGCCGCACCGACATACGCTAGATGCTGGTACACAGGTACAGTGACACTGTTGTACTAAAGCCAGCTTTGCCGACCTATGGCAGCACGGTTCTGCACTCGCATATTCTACGTGGTCATATGCAGCCGTCGGTGTACCATGCGACGCCCTATGAACCCAGTCACTGTGAATGTAGAGCAAGGGCGGCTGGCTCATGAGTCGAAATTTTTGCTTCACCTGCGTGGCGTGAATGGTGAACAATCTGTACTGTCTTCGTGATCGGTCATACATGGTTGGAAGGCCTAAGTGTAGCCGTCCTTAGACCTTTGCGTACTTTATCGAGGCATCACATGTGCTTCATTTTCTACCTGCGTAAAGGTAGAGCGTCGACTGCACATGCCTAGTGCTGGCATGTAAGGAAGTAGCAGCTGCTACAGCGCACGTAACGGCTATACGTATATAGGGGACGGTATATCCCAGCCGTATAATAGCGCGACACGGCATCCGTCAGTACGGTACGGCGCTACAGCCCGTAACTGAGATACGACTGCAAGCCAGTGGGTTAATGACATGGAACAGCACGAATGGAGCCAAGTAAAGGCAAAAGGCACCCGGAAGCATTGCAGTATGCCAGTATGGAGTGATAGCTTTAGAAACAATACACAGTTAGTGAGACGAGACTACGGAACCTTCACGCAGTGCGTCACGGAACGGATTGGGAACGGCAACCCAGTAAAACCGGAATCGGGCACGGGAACCCAGTAAAACCGGACTCGGGCACGGGAACCCAGTAAAACCGGAATCGGGAACGGAAACCCAGGAGAACCGGAAGTGGGCAAAAGGACCCAAGGAAGCAAGACGGAGTCGCACTCCGTAACTATTATTGGCACAGTATACTTATCACCCGAGGTCCAGACAAGTGCACATGTCAAGAGACCGTAACGCAGTTCGCCAGAGCAACTCATTAACTATGTTCGCATACATCGAGGAGTGTCGAAAGCCAATCTTGGTCTCAAGCGGCTTGGAATCTCAAGTTGAACATAGGCAAGACCCTTCATCTACTGTGAAGCCTTGCCTGCAACTGGGTATAGCCCTTGAAAGGCAGTAGCAAGATGGTGAATTGAACCAACTGCGTCATGAACAGGCGGTTCAAACCAAGCACTTATTAATGAGCAGCCTCGCCGTTTACCGCATAAAAGGGAGGTCAAGTATACTGTGTGCCATCCAATGGTACCTCATTGAACACGTGATAGCGGGATGACGGCAACGATGCCGATACGCGCACGGCGCGGCGCTGCAAAGGCAGCGGGCCACATTGGGCGAATAATTGCTG
>JNEY01000633.1:17259-27920 GCA_020875895.1 Aphelenchus avenae | reverse complement strand
GTTTCCGTTACAAGAAACTAAAACATTAGCCAAAAGCTCGAAAATTCGGGTCACATTTTCGACAGACCCTTGATTCCATGAGTTCCTTTCCGAATTTTTTGTGTTACCGCCGAAACGGTTTTTAGTGAGATGTTCTTCACTTTTCCCAAGTCAGACTTTCTCTAACCCTCGATGCGCACTTTTTGGTTATCTCTCGGCGATTTCAGATGGCTTCGTACCCACGTGCCGAGTGTCTGTTTATTCGGCCCAACTTCGCCCACTCCTCGCACATTCCAAAAATCAACACTTCTTTCAGCCACTTCCAGCGAACTTCCGCTGACGCACATTCCAGCGGAAGACCGTCAGACTCGCAAAGCTCAAGAAGTTCGAGACGCCCAATACTTTGCGTGGGTTAGCAGCTCTCATTAAACCATTGTTTTGAGTCAGTAGGAACAACCTTTACATGCCGAGTAACAGCAAACGGGACCGGAATGTCAACGCGGGCAGGTATATGCTACCTAGCGTGTGTAGCAGCCGACTTTGTAGCGGTCAATGCAATGTACGGTTGCTACATTGCACCCATTTTTACGGCTCTTGGAAAGTCATTGCAACTAAAGACGTCCATGACGAGCAAGAGGGCTCTCTGGCGCCCGCTGGAATGGACCAATACCGTCTTACGGCCCGTGGGTCGTTTTCCGATCCCTAGAATGCACGTTGTCCCCTACAATGGTCCACCGCTGTTTGGTTTCGGCTTCAGGATCCCATAACCGCTTTTCAGTGTCAGATTTAACATTGATAGTGCAATCCCGTTGTCCCGCAACCCGTCAACTGAGCTATTAAATCCGGTCACTATTCCACCTTCCAAGGGTAAATTTGTGGCAGGACTGGGCGGATCGTTCTAAGGACCGGGGTGGGGACCTAGACCCTCGGAACCCAGGACACAGGGACCTGCCCAGCTCTACATTAATGTGGCCTGTAATTACCTGCGGGGCATTGATCGTCGCATATCGCCGGTTAGCCACCATATTACCGCAGCAAGTTTGAGCAATGAGCGAGGAGAATGAAACTTCGCATGTCAGATATGCCTCGAATAAACTCTCAAATTCAAGCTGACCACCAAAGACCAAGTGAACCGCTGGTCGGGTTGATACTCGGCCTCAACCCGCGGCCGACGCCATTCGTCTTTCAACGACGCGGCGAGTTCGTGGACGCTATAATGGATGACTTATTGGCGGCCATTCGGGGCGTGTAGTCGGGCCAAATGTTGCACATCCGAGTTCCTCCTCCAAAGCACGCGCGAAGCGAACGCTTATAGACGTCGGCTAGCGGAGGATGTCAAACGGGAGAATTCCCACGAGTCGCATTGAGAGAGTGAACTCGATAAGCGGCTGCGAGGAGAGAGAGTGGGGCGCGGGGTTATGAGACGTCGCGGAGCATGGACCACGTTTTGTGGGATTCAGCTTTACGGGCTTCAGAGCAGTCTACGCGGCAAAGTTGTAAGACCTAGGCATGCCTCCTTAGTCCAGGCGAAAATAAGGGAGGTTTGTATGGGTCTGGGTGCCAGGTGTGTCAGGTGTGCAGCGGGAAGACAAAGGTTGCCGCTGCATGCGCCGAGAGATAAATGTTTCATTTTAAGCGTGGATTTCCACCCAAATTGTCGCTTCTATCACCTGCCGCGAGCCAAAAATATCACACGTCAATAGAGTCATAGATTTTTTAGGCCCATGTGTGTCCGGTCCCGCGTTGTGGGTTTCGGTTTGGGTCACGGCATGGACACTAGAAAACGTATGTTGACGCGTGGGCAACGTTCGAGCTATTCGCGATTAAAGTGGATTTTGGCATGCGGGAAAGCATCCGCAGCGCTGTCAAAGAAAGCTTCGGCGAAGGAAGCAAGGTCTGTTGGGACAACCACCTAAGGGGTCCGATAGCAGAACGACCATCCCTGTCTCCCTAGCAGGGTTAGGCAGATAACCCAGTTATAGGGTTATATCCTACGGTAGACTTCGGCAATCCCCTCCCGTACCGTACTCCGTGCCGTACTGACTACCCCGTACCGAACTCCGTGCCGTTCTGACCGTCCCTATACCGTACTCCGTGCCGGACTCTACGGCCCGAAATATGCAAAACTAGCCGTGTACCGTGCCGTTCTCCACTAAAACGGCACAGAACGACCTCATTTTTGAGATGTGCCGTATTCCAAGTGCCGTACCAGTACGGCATGGAGTACTGCTCCCGACTGGAACCCCACTCGTACCGCATTCTGTGCCGTGGAATAGGGAAAACGGAACGGAACACGGCACGGTACGGTTGCCGAAGCCTAGCTTATGGCTAGGCCAAAGACCAAGCGATCCGCGACTGAAGTGGATCCTCCGATTCCGATTATATTATGCGTCGCCGGCTATGAGCCACGCTAGAGTACCACCACTAATATCTCGTGCCTTGCTGCTGCTGGCTACTTCGCGCTATGACAATTGTTGCACAAGCTTGTTGCCAGCTGGGGATTGCTGAAACGACAAAGTGCAAAATGAGTGTGCGGAAGAGGACGCTGAAGTGAAGCGCCAGCGGGCGAGTCATCTTAATGAGCGCGCTTGTGAGGATGCCGGAAGCGGCAGCGCATAAAAGGTCGAATGCCAAAGGCCTGAAACATGCCAAAACATCGCCAAGCGGTCAAGGGCAGGCGGCGGGAAACGTCAGATTGCCGCATCTATGGCACGGGAATGAAGTGGACAGAAATGACCATGAATACTGCGGCACGGTCTTGTTACTGCCTCCACATTAGGACCTGCCATGGTTAGGGAGAGTCTCAAGCGATGAAGATATAATGGCGTATTTTTGGGCGCTTTCAGACTGAGTGGCTGAGTACTTTTTTGACCCAGGAGTCACTATTTGTCCAAAATCCTTCGTCGTCCCGGCCGGTCTCAAAAATGGTCTTCATGAAAAGTTGCACTTTATTCTACGTTTTGGTTTCATGAAAAATCAAAAATTATGGTAAAAACCTGGACACATCCATAATGCCTAAAATGCATTTTACGTGAATTTCTCGTTAGAAGTATTTGTTGCAGAGTAAGAGAGGGTCATTGTTAGGCGATACATGGTAGTCGGAAAACGAACGAGGGGCGAGGGGGGAGAAAACTTTAGTGAATCACAACCCGAGAGAACAAAACGACTCCTCCAGAGCACTTTGAAGGGTCTTGCAAAAGGGATCTTCGCCGGAAGCATGACGCATGTCCAAGAAAAACGTGATTAATCTACGTGAGATTCCCTGCCTCCGATACTTCCGAATCCCGCAGGCCGCCGATCCATAGCCACTCGGGGGCAGACGTGCAAGAAGAACAACTGCGGGCCATTGAGGCCACTGGAGTGGTGGGAATGGAGCCTGTGATGGGTCGCCAAAGAACCACTGCCCATTCGCTGGGCTCGGCCTCCAGGCAGCATGATAAAAAGATTCCGGGAGGAAGTGCCGAGAGTTTCGGTCTGCCGTCCCAGCCAAAAATGCCCCCGTCCAACGGGAACGACCAAACTTACCCATTCTAATGGCGGCTAAGAAACGGCGCCAGTTTGGAAGCGCGCTGCGGCGACGCAAAGACAATCAGATTTCGCGGTGCAATGGGTTCGCTCCGAAGAGCCGGCGAATAGCTTTTTCGCCGGAAATAGCGGCAATGGAGATTACCGCGGGAGATTCTTTTAAGGGGAAGTGAATGACGCGAAGAGCAATTAGGAAGAAAAAGGCAATCGTCTGAATGAAAAACTGCCCATTTTGGCCTAATTAGGCTTAATACCGGTATCGGCTCGAGTCAGAGGTATTCGAATGGTCTCCGAGTGATGCCGGTTCTGTTCCCGAATTCGGAAGACATCCATTTTAGGTATACGGAATGCCACACGGTAAACTGCCGGAATACGAACAATGGAATGTCGGAATCGGAAGGATTTTTCCCCCAAAACAGAGTACACTTTTTTCGCGGTACTTCACTGTATCGTGATGCTTCTTAAGTGCTCAAGAAGACGACCGCCGAAAGCGATAGACATGCATAATTCAAGGTAGAAAAGATACGAACTCAGTGAAAAATTTTGCGTTGTCGGGGTGTAGCGGCGGATCATTTTATCGGAACTGAGGATATTTGTTTGGAATTGGGAATGGGCAAACAGTCGGAAATCGGAATCGGAGTTCGGAGACATCTCTGATTCAACTCGCCGACGAACTCGGATAACGTCAGCCATCCTCACGTGCCTTTGACTTCCACCGGACTAAGTCGATTTGCCGTGCCTGATGTAACATGGTAATTTGAGATCCCCTTGCAAGAAGTGTGCTTATTTGCTTTGTGTTATTATTTTTGAAGGGAGAATCTCACGCGTGCCCTGCGAGGGAGTCTGATCGCGTAAATGTGCTCAGGACGTCGTCAGATGAAGACGGTAGCTTGGGACGAAGAAATAACCTCTCCTTCGGAGCCAGGTTCACTGCGACTAATGGTTCAGTACGCGAGTTACGTTGAAATGAATCACATAAATAAGAAGAAATAATGAAGTCTAGTCTAGTCTAGATCCAGTCTAGTGCGGCTTCAGTTCCAAGCTTTGTAGACAGCCGAAGACCCCCAGGCATTCGTCAGATGGTCGAACTTCTGTTTTGTTTTTTTCTCGGCGAGGTACCGAATTTAGCGGGGAGGGGGGGGCATTTTAGACCTCGGTGAAGGTCTAAAATGGGTCTAACTCGGATAATAGGATAACGATGGATAATGAACGCCTTACGCGTCAAAAGAATTAACGGTCCGATACGTCCGGAATAGGCGGGCAATGGGTCGGTTAAGTAATCGTAGCAGCAAAGGAGTTGGCCTCTTCCCAAGCCTTAAAAATGTGCCTTGTGTCATAGGACCGGCTTCGTTGCCTAAAGGCTCACAAAGTCTAGGAGGGTCCACTATATTCGGAGTTTATCTTTGATCTCCTCGCTCACTTTTTATCCTGTGTACACATCTTGCTCTCAAATTTCTCGTCAGCTTTCCGCAACATCCCAGGCAGTCAGGCTTCGCACTTCCTGTTGTACTTCAACGCAAACATTCGGGTGCAGAGCGACGACACTTACGGCCTCTCTCAGCTGTCCGTTGCAGCAGCACGCGCATCGCCGAGTGCTCTTCTTTTTCTGCCTCCTGGCGTTCATGGGCGAATGGGACGCGCTGCGTTCTCGGGCACCGAAAATCGCCAGTAAGGACACCATGAATAAGTTGGGCTTCCGAGAAAATGCCCACTTTGACACGCGCGTGAGATAACTGCGATTATCTCGTTAAATGTGACGCATATGGCAAAGGGCAAAGAGGAATAATGAAGACGTCAATAGCAGGGGCATATGGGCCCAGAGGAAAGGCCCCTCCCCCAAAATTCGGCTTGACCAAAAAATCACATTTATTTCAGAAAGTTCAGTTTTGTTAAGACTTCGCATATGTTGGGCTAAAAAGGTGATTCCATTCGGAAATAATTCCATGCGTCCCGGCGAAAAGAGTATAGCTTTTCTGGAGGAAAACGCTGAAACAGATGACATTTTTCCGCACGTTTGGTGGACGTTGTTCTTTACTGAACGGCATCTGACAACGTGTACTGTGAGCGTCTAGATGTCGAAAACAAAGTTGTACAACAAAGGGATTTCCGACCGAGAATACTTAATTTTCGTGCGTAAGAACCCGCTTTTATCGCACTCGGCATAGGGCCAGTGCCGCGCATGTGGGCCTTTGAGAGATCGGCTTATTCACTCGATGCATCATTAATTTTAATAAGCCGCGAGAGGGCTATTAGTTACCACCGCGAGCGCCGCTGGTTCCGGGTAGTGTTGCGAAGGTCCGCTTTTGGTAACACGAATGGCTGGAACACTGGTGACTTATAAACACACCGGAAATAGCTCACTGCGGATAAGGTGAAGAACAGCAAGAAATTGTTCAGTTTCTAAAATTAGCGAAAAAATTTGGAACTGTAATTAGATAGCTCGTGACATGCGCGAGACGCATCCAGCATGGGTTAGGCATTCGTGTGTGCAGGGGTTCATGAGCCGCAATTCGGGAGGGCAGTGGCGTACCTGGGGGGGGGCAGGGGGCGGCGCCTCCCCCCCCCCCCTCGCGGGCCGAAGGCCCGCAAGGGCTAAGGGGGGACCAAGGGCAATTGTTCATTTTCAAAATTCACGGATATTCTAACGATTTCGGCCACCTCCTCCGGCGAGCAGCTTTTTTGACTGAACTAAGCTCAAAACAACACTTTAAGGCCACTGAAAGGGCAAAACCCGGCATGTAGAGAAAGTGCAAAGGGGGGGGGGGCAAGGCAAATCAATTTTTCAACGCATCTTTGCCAAGAAAGCCTAAAAAAACCTCTTTGGCGTAGGATTGTCGCTGGAAAAAATGCAAAAAAAAGTCCGGATCTTTTCTGAAGAAGAGGAAGAGTAGTTATGGTCCTCTTGTGGAAGTGGGGAAGACGTTTTTAAAAAAAAATATATTACTCAGTTTTGTCTAATGCACCACAAACGAAGCGAGAAAATAGACTCTACGCCGAATTCGCTGACTATCATACGCTACATAAGACGTGAGCAGAGGAACAGTACGACGAATGCTAAAGGCAGGACAAGACCCGCTTTGAAGTCTTCGTCATTTCAATGTCAAAAGCTTAGCGGCCGCAGCATGGAACATGCGCGAACACGCGGCAAAGAGCAGCGTGCTCGAAGCCCTGGACCGGAAGACCGCTTATTCAGAGCGCATGTCCGCGTCAAAGGTCAGACGGCACGCCGCCGGTATTGCAAAGAACGGCTTTGAGACCCGTCGAAGCGCACAAACCAACGACAAAGATCCTTGCAAGCAGTCCACGAGCCCCGACGTGCTGCACACTTAAAAATTATCCGCGCCATTTGGCCCGTCAAAGTACACTTGAATGCGGTCTTTTGTGGCGCGGGCCGCTCTAGGCACAGCCCTGGAATTTGAGCAATCAAGTAGAGACGACGCGGCGTTCCTTCCCGTTCTCCGTTCCGTACCGTTTTGCCGTTGAGGACGGCAAAGAATCAGAAGGTTGCCATAAATGTGCCGTTTTGGGTGCCGTGCAAAAGGCATTTTTTGGCCAGAACGAAACGAAAAAAGAAACACGGGCTCAGAAAGGAACAGAAAACCGAACGATGAGGGTCCGCGCCGTCTCACCGTTGAACACATTCGTTTGTATATAAGTGGGGTTTGCATCAGGTAAGGGTATGCAGGAAAGGATCCGTATTTTCGTCTTACAGGACGCGCGTTATTCGAAGGGTCACAAACTCATTCGCATGTCGAAAGTAATGGCCGACAAAATTTCCAAATTTCCCACCTTGATTTGTTTCGATCGGAACAAAGGCACCCGGTCAGTATGAGTAAAAAGAGTTAAAATGCACGTTTTTATTTTTTGTTTACGGATAATAACACGGCAAACAGAAGTATCAATGACTCCACTTACCTTCTGGTAGCGTTCCCTCAGTGACGTCAGTTTCGTCTAAACTGCGCCATATGTATTAGATGATGAAAGGATCGGAGTTTAGCAACCGTGTTCGTCCTAGTGAGTGACCCCGGGGTCGCCATTTATTTATTGATGGGTTGGATCAACATAAACAGCCACAGTTCGCATTCGAAGGGCCGCAATGAGGGCTCGCGGAGAACTCTATGGGGACATAGGAACCCCCTTCCGGAAAAAACCCAACGAATTCTGATACACACCACTTGATACTCTAAGCGCCATCCGTCCAGATTATCGTTGTAAGAGTCCTCCCTTTAGGTATCGTCGTCGTTCGAGAACCGTTACACCGTTAGGCCTAATGGTCCGAATAAGTACTTGGGATCACCGGCCGGGCCCGACATATGGATCCCACGGCCGTGATTGTTTGGCCAGTGCGATGCGTGGCAGGTCCGTGTGTCTAATGTGGGGTCACACCATGAAGCTGAGGGTCACCCATCACTACAGAGACATACGATACCTTCTTAGCTCTCTCCGGCGACTTCTGCAATTCTGGTAACGTCTCCACCTTGAGCAAATGACCGTTCATCGCGTCGTAGCCCAGCAACCGAGTCCGTCCGAAACCGGAATTGGCGATTATCCAGCAGCACGTAGTTGGTCGTGAATGTGGTCGTCGACTCTGCAGAGATTTCCGAAACTTTCCTGAACACTTCAGCGGAGAGTAGCAAAGTCAGAGCGATTCCACGAGAAAATACGGGGGTTGCAGCTGGCGCTAGCGCCGGATTATTGCCATCGACAAAGTGCTTCGCCGCCGGGCCGCGTGAAAAAAAGCGGATACGCGTGAGAACTTCGCAACGCTTCCCGGCTCTGGTGTACTTCGAGCTCGAGCCTACTGAAAACACGTGGTCTGTTGGGTAATGAGTTCAGTCACGACGCGATCAACAAGAAAGGCTATCAAGTCATAAAAAGCGAACTGACTCTTTTCGGGATAAGCCTAAGCCTAAGCACGACTCGCAAACAAGAAAAAACGATATGCTTGCTTATGGGACAAGCACGTGGCTGACGCTTAAAAAGGTCAATCGTTGTATGTTGGCTGAGGTCACGGCACCGTCAATGAGATCAAGACGAGTTTGGCGGAAACGCAGCGGGCTAATTTTATGAGAGCAAGCGTACGTTCGTGCCGGCGACGAAAAGAGAAAGATTGGGCGATTCCCTTCTGTTTTCGGGGGTACATCCCCCTACCACTGACTTGGAGTCCCCCTGGTTGAACTACGGACTTCCTTGTAGAAAACCGTCTTCAGGATATTTTGAACCATTTCACGTCTTAATGATGATTTTTAAAATATACAAAAAATAGAGAGAGTTCCGGAAGTATTAAGGGGAAATTGCGGTGTTTTCGTGACAGTGATACGACAAAATTATAACGTGCCCCCTTAGGGGCCGTCCAGAAATTGTGTAATCATTACATCGCCCTTTTTTGACCCCTCCCTCCCTCCCCATCCACTGGGTGTAATCAATTTTTGCACTGAATTTCCCGGAGGCCCGACCCCCTCCCTCCCTCCTGTAATGATTACATAATTTCTGGACGCTCCCTTATCACACCATCCCTCTGAATGAGCCCGAGAACTGTCACCGGGGTCTGCGAGTATGATTAACCGGCCGGTGGGCGAGGGGGTAGGCACATACCATTTCGCTCGGTTGATAAAGTGGTTTCTGATCGACCCCTACTTCATAGTTGGTGGGCCTTACCGTACAGTTATTCGTATTTAACGGCACAGAATACGGCATAGTTCGAAAACTGATGCCGTTCCCTGCCTTTAGTGGAGAACGGCACGGAAAACGGCAGGTGTTTTGACCGAGTCGTACTCTATGGAACGATAAACTGTACGGGGTGGTCAGTACGGCATAGCATACGGTACGAAGTAGTCAGTACGTAACGGAGTCCGGACGGGGGTGGTTAAAGTCTAACCTAATCAGGGATCCCTGAGGAACAGGCATGACCCTTGGACGCACTTAGCGGCCAGCGGGAGTTCTACGGACTCTCGATTAGATCATCCCAATCGAACTCGCCCCCGGTTTAAGCGACTTGATCGGCTTCATCAAAGGTGAGCCCATCCGTCGAGTTGATTTCACAAGCGACCCGGACTCCTGGCGGGTCGTAACTCTTCCGACAAGCTAAACACGGCGGCGTTTCGGATGTCGAACGAGTCGCTTGAGGTGATTTATCTCGAGTGCAGGAGCAATTTCACGCCGAAATTGACGTCAATGCGGGACGAGGAAGAAAAAATGACGTGCCATTTAGCCCGCAGCGGCCGGAGGCTGATCCTGCTTCCCGGTGGACGAGTAAATCAAACGTCCGCCGGTTAATTCGGGAATGTTTCGGAGAGGCGTTGGGAAGACATGCAAAATCGAAGCGTATGCAAGAGAATTTATGGATCCTGCAACAGGTACCATTTCACCGGGGGTTGACCGGCAGCAGGGATCCTAAACTAGGGATCACGGTCCATACAGTGAGAGGGGCCGAACAATGCAATTTTTGCTGGTATCAGACCCGAAAGGAAGACCATGGTTGTGCCCTTTCGTTTTACGCCGATCGTGGAGTTTTTCGGGCTTAGAAACTCATCTCCTCAAATCAAATCGGGCTCCGACTGCATGTTTATTACGAGCACTGAACCGGAAATTGTTTCTCAGTTGATTCTAATGAGCCGAGCGTGTCCAGTGTTACTCTGTCTTTGAAAAGCCTGCCCCTGTTCCTCGGCAAAACGAAGGCGAAAAGAATCGTTAGCCGTTCACTCTGAATAAGTTTGTTTTGCCAGCGATATAAAGTCTGCGGCTTCGAGAAATGAGCTTGGAAGACAAAACCAAATTTACCTTGTACGCGCACGATGCTAAACCGAATTGGGATCGGCGTCCCCCTCGCGCAGTAAAGTCGGGCCTTTTGATCCCTCCCTTCCCCGGTACCGCCTGCCGGACATATGCCATGAAAAATTATTCTGAGAAGACATGTTCTGGCTACAATAAGATCCAGGGTTCAAATTAAACAGCCATATTTGTCCACTGCGCGTGGGGATAAGGTGAAGAACATACAAGAGCTGCTTACCAGCTCAAATTTTTGCCACCTGAGGGTATTTTATCGCTAAAGGGGTCTCCCCTGCTTACCTAGGTACCCTAAGAAAAACGGTGTTTTACGACAACTTCTTGGTCAAAACCTCGGCTCGGGTATCGGGTGCCGTGGTGACACCCAATCA
>JNEY01000632.1:44829-63729 GCA_020875895.1 Aphelenchus avenae | reverse complement strand
CCCCGTACCGTACTGCGTACCGCATAGTGTAATGCAGGTTGTGCGCCTGCACTTGGGACTCTCTCCATTAGTCGCTCCTGAGCCCCAGCGTCGCCTTGCGACCGTCGGCTATCACGCGTGGTCCCAAACTGATCTTGCTTCCGTTCCGACGGATTGCATTCCCGCAAGCTCTGCGATCGCCTCCTGCATTCCAAAGCTAGCACATCCCACTCGGATCGCTTGACCTTTCACGCAGATTCACGTGAACATCACACAGATGACTAACGCACGAAGCATACCACCTTACAATAGAGCGGTACGGTAGCGGCCGTACTACGGTACGATACGGCCGTAGTACGGCCGTACCACCGCTAAATGTCGAGTAAAGGGAAGCCGTACCGTTCTCCGTATTTGGTCGGCACAAGCAGTACCGCAAGTCTTACTGTTCACACCCATCCGTATCGTTCTCTGTACCGACAGTACGTTCGTCCAACTTGTACGGTTGCCGACTTCTGGGCAAATGTTTATTCAATGCGTTCGCAACCAGTGGGAGAGTGCTTTGCCGTAAACAGAATGTATCAAAACAACTCGGGCATATTATTTTTAGGAAAAACTAGCGTAGCACGCCATGCTTTAGGCGTACACGAATTCAGAGTCATGCACATCAAGCGGAACCACATGCAGAAACAAGCATTGTGCATATTTAAAACGGATTCGCTTGACCGGCAGCAGGTCACAGTATCCGTCATGTCGGGCAAATAATTGCATGCTTCCAGTTTTATGATGCAAGGCCAGCATTTGTACGCATGGCTGCGCGAACGGTCATGTGTCTCCGTAGAAATTTTACAAAAGGCTATTTGCCCTTAAACGTCAATCAGCGTGCAAATTTTAGGTCAGTAAAAGTTTTTCCGTAAACTCCCTCCAGCATTGCTGCGTCCGCGTTAGAGCAAGCGAGGAGCTAGTACAGTCTATCGCAAGAAAGTACTTCCATACGAGTGTGAATCACAACATTACTTACTGAATTCGTTCGCGATCTCCGCAGCATGGTCTTGTGCCTCGTCGATCACGTTCACCTTGTCGGCTGCTGTCAGTCCGAACTTGGTCAACACATCCTTCTTGATGTCCACACCGGACAGCGTGACATGCTTGAGACTGACCGAGAGGACCCTGAGCTGCGCGCCGGAATCGGTCATGTCTTTGACAGCGTTGGTCCTAAAAGGCAATAAAAGTGCGAAGAGACCTTAGCGGAAATCCTGCATGTTAGAAATACTTTAAAGTCAAAGAGTAATTTATTCATTTTCGGGCCGCCTTAATGAGGGCCTGAAACCTACAAATAATCGCCTTCAGGCGCTGCCAGATGAAGGAAGGCGCTGTTCGGAACCTTTGTTGCTACGTCGACGAAGTGACGAATGGCTCTAAAGCATCGCCCGTTATCCATCTTCCTCTTTCCGACTTACGATGCTTGTGAAGGCTCTTTCCCGGAGGCCAGCACCGTAGGCTTGGTAAGGGTGTTCAAGTACTGATTTACGGCGTCGACTGTCGTCAGCGTATCCGAAGCAACGAGGTCTGCATCGTAGCGAATGAACGAGAGTGTCAATCGTCCGCTGTTGATCGCCTTCGTCCAGAAGGTGACGAGGCCAGAGAGAAGCGTCTTCGTCTAAGAATAAATAATCGATAAACACGACTACTTTTCCTAGCTTATGCCGTCGTTTCGCACGTTAAGTTGCTCTTCGTTGTTCAGTATATATACGATAGAACTTGTTGGAGGATTCATTATTATTACTAACTACTTCGAGTAGTAATATCTAACTTGATTGGCTATTCTGTTCCGCATCACACCCTTCACGAAGTAGCTGTTTGTGAAAGCAAACTGTACCAGCCAGGTCTTTTCTAATTTTTCTACATTGGTAGAAGCTACGACTCTCTGCTTAGAACAATTACTTACATCCTTGAACTGCTGGTCCTTTGACGCATCCTTCGTTCCCGCGTAGAAGGAGATGGACAAAGCGAGGGGAGTCTTTGGCTTTGACGGCTTCGAACCAGGAACTGAACCACACTGCGTAGGAATCAAAAAGTATGCACAGAGCGAAAAAGTACCGAATTTCTCCGCGATGTCTCCCGGGTCGCTCACTGCGTTGCCGAAGACGGTCACCTTCGTACCGTCGCCCAGGTTGTACTGGAGCTGATTTGCGGGAATGTCGGCCGCAGCTACTGCAGCATTGGCCACGCCGACGGCGATGTTGTTGAGGCTCTTACCGGCGGCTTGCATATCAGCGGTGCCAGCAGCGTTGTTCCTGAAAAGACGCGATCGATCTCGACACAAATCGCCTCCGCATAGGTACCCGTGGTACTTCATGGCAGGGCCGTAGCCACCAGTAAGTAGGAGGAGGAGAAATGAAGCCTGAGTTTTATATACCTGTGCCTACCAGTGTCTGCCCCAGTGGGGGCTTGCTTTTGGTGGGAGAAAGCTGGAAGCCTCGGCCTCATGACGCCGAATGGAAAACGGAAGGGGCATGGACCGCTACGATATGCCTATTCCCCTACACTACTACGTCAGTACGACACGACGACGTTAAGCGCTGTCGCCTACCACCGCGTAGGACGTACCACGTCATGCCGACTGTGCTGGCTTGTGAGGCATGAGGATACACGCCGGAACCAAGCCAATGACAGGCAATTAACTGTCGATGTCAACGCATTTTGCCCAGCATTTGGCTCTGTTTGACAAGTCGGTAGTTTTAATGTTGTGCGCGCTAACGTTGTATGTTTCCCGTCTAATTGCATGCGAACCCAATTTCTCGGAGGTAATAGTGACGTCGGGGCGGCCTCAATTTCCCGTGTGGTAGGTTATGGTATCCTATCTTTACTTGCTTCTTTCTACCTTGGTGCATGTCTCTTCGCCTGAATTGTGCTAATACGAAAGTGTTAATTTCTGCTAAAGTCCCAGACCGTTAGCATACTTAGCATGATTTGCCTTTCTTCACGAAGACGTTAGGCAAGAACTCACTTGTAAGCTGCAAGCGGTGCGGCGAAGAGCAGAAAGCCAGCGCTGTCCGCATTCGTCGAGAGAACCGCTTGATTGAGGAATTCGTCGGCAGCTCTAAATTTGCTTTCTTTTCTCTGTTATTCCTTGAACGTCTCTTACGCCGCCTGACTAGCGTCCTTCCCGCCCATGTCCGTCAACGCGTTGTACGCGTCATTGACGAACTTCGTCGACTCGTCGGCAGTTGTGAAGTCCTTCGAAGTGTCCTGCACTGAGTCGGTGTACCGAATGAAGCGCACTTTCACGTCGCCAGCAGTCAAGGCCGACGTCCAATCGCTGATGACGTCGAGGATCACTTGTTGGGTCTGAAACGCACGTAAAAACTCCAATTTTCGCATGACTTACGTCATCCTTCGCAAAGGTATTGCTCTTGCCACTGAAGAACGCGATCGTGACGGTCTTCGCGAGACTGGGCACCGAATTGGGAACTAAATGTTTTTGGTTTTCATGTCACTCAACAGTCCGAACTGATGGGGATGCGAGGCAGGGTCAAGCGTCCCTGCTGATGTTGGACGTTTTCGATGAAGCGTTATCCATTGCGGGCGTTTATTCTTAGTTTAAATCTGTTTGAAGCCATGGTTACTACCTCAACCTCAATCCTCAACCAAACCTCAACCTCAACCTTAGAGTTGAGGTTGCGGTTGAGGTTGAGGTTTTTCGTGTCAAGGGTTGAGGTTGAGGTTGAGGTTTTTGATGGCGATGGTTGAGGTTAAGGTTGAGGTTGGGCGTAGACCTCAAACCCAACCCCTAGTTTCGACGAAAATAGTGCAAAATCTCAACCAAAATTCAACCTCAACCTCAGTTTAGGTTTGAGGCTGAGGCTGGGGTTGAGGTTTTGCCAGGTCACGGTGGAGGTTTAGGTTGAGGTTGAGGTTTTCCAGGGTTGACGTTGAGGTTGCGGTTGAGGTTGAGAATTGTTGGCGAGCCCGGTTGAGGTTGAGACTGAGGTTTTCCCAGAAGCGGAAACCCTGTTTGAAGCCAAAGGAAGTGTTTTTCGGCCACAGTCCTTTCAAGGAATCTGTTGAAAACATCATGAGTTGAAGAAAAAAAGGCTGCCTGAGGCGATTTCATCGAATGTCCTGATGGCCATGGAATGTAAAGGTCGGCAAACCGCGGCCGTAAGGTACAGCCGTACCGTACTGACCGCCCCGCCCCCGTACCGTACAGCCGTACCGTACTCAGTACGGCTCGTACTAAAAAGCCGTACTAAGTCGGTAGCAAAGGCTAAAATAAGCCTAAGCGCAAGCTTAAGCCGTTGCTTAACCGTAACTTTGGACTAATTTTCAATTACTTCTCCGTTGATTGCCTCTTTTATAAGACTGTCAAGGTATGCTAACGTACATCCTCGGAATATCGATAGAAATAGTAACCATTTTTGATGATTTCTTGCCAATTTTTACGGCTTTCAGTACGGAGTTTAATGTTTCCAGTACGACTTCCAGTACGGCAGCCGTAAGACCCCTTGACGTACTGTACTGACCCCCCGTACCGCACAACCGTACCGTCAGTGCGGCTATACGGTACGGTACGGGCCGTAATACGGTGCGTGTGCCGACCTTTAATGGAATGTTCCCGGTATCTGTGCCTGGGTTATGGGGCCGCGCCTGACTGTGTTGTACGGAACGGTCTAGACGTTCGCCAGAATATGATGCGATACTTACTAAACTGGTTCGCGATCTCGGGTGCGTGCTTTTGCGCCTGCTCGACAATATCCACTTTATCTGCTCCGGCCAGTCCGAACTTGGCCAACACATCCTTGCTGATGTCCACGCCTGCCAGCGTGACGTGCTTGAGGCTCGTCGAGAGGGTCTTTAGCAGCGAGCCGGAGTCGGTCATGTCTTTGGCAGCGTCGGCCCTAGACGCAAGAAACGTTGAGTCCGAGTTATATTAACTCGCAATACGCAATCCACTGAAGTTTTGGAAGTATAGGCTTGACAATGTTTGACAAATGCTCTGCCATACTGCCACCTGCCAGTTGCTCTTAAACTTACTGATAGTCGCCCTCGGGCGCTGCCAGGTGAAGCAAGGCGCTGTTCGGAACTTTTGCTGAAGCATCGACGAAGTGGCGAATGGCACTGAAACGATTCCCAAGCAACGCTGACGTATTTTTCTCCGTGAAATGCTTACGAAGACTGTGACGGTTCTTTTCCAGCGGCCAATACTGTTGGCGCGGTGAGACCGTTCAAGTACTGATTTACGGCGTCAAGGAACGTGAATGTGTCCGAAGCAACGAAATTAGTATCGTAGCGGATGAACGTGAGCGTCAGCCGTCCACTGTCAATAGCCTTTGACCAAAAAGCGACCAGAGCAGAAAGAAGCCCCTTCGTCTAAAGTCATTCAGAGCTTGGTAGCGAAGACCGGGGCGCAAGGACTAACCTCCTTGAACTGTGGGTCATTTTTCGCACCTTTGGTTCCAGCGTAGAAGGAGATCGTCAGCGCCAGTGGAGCCTCTGGCTGCGACGGGTTCGAGCCGGGCACTAAATCATGAATTTTTGTTTACTCGTAGATGGACAAGAAAACACACCGAATTTCTCTGCGATAGCGCCGGGATCACTAAGAGCGTCGCCGAACAAGGTCACCTTCGTACCGTCGCCGAGGTTGTACTGGAGCTGGTTTAGAGGAATGTCAGCCGCAGCAGCTGCAGTATTGGCGACCGTGCCAGCGATGTGGTTGAGGAGCTTGCCTGCGGCTTGCATGTCAGTAGTTCCAACATTGTCCCTGCAAAAGTCGGGAACGTCGCACGTCATCACAATGCCCAACAAGAGCATAACTCGGGTGGAAATAAACCAAGCGGTAAAGCTTTCAGGTCCTGAGTCACCTCCCGTTCCGACCTGATTCAAGAATCCCGAGCGATCCTGAATCCAGGAAAATGACCGGAACTCTATGCTAATTTCGAATGCCTACGATGTACCGGCAAATTTTACTCAAAAAGTGTTCGTCACACGATTAAGGTGTCCCAAAAGTACAAGCTGTCTTTGCTAAACGCTCTCCTGTCCGAAGAAAGCTTCGATGTAAATCGCTGGAATTGGTCGCTTGGACCGATTCCGAAAGCAAACCGAGCTCGTTGCCGATAGTTTCTAGCCCTGTTAGTGAATTAGGCACTAAGATCTATGCGAAGGATGGTTTGCAGGCGAACAAAGTACGATATAAACTCACGCGTAAGCTCTATGCGGCGCTGAGAACAGCAAGAACCCTGCGCTAGCTGCGTTCTTGGCCAGCTTTGCTTGATCGAAGAACTCGGAAGCGGCTCTATAAAGATTCATTTATGCGCGGCAGTCTCTGCGTTGAGGCTACCCGGCCTGGTTCGCGTCCTTCCCGCCAATGTCCTTCAAAGCGTTGTACGCGTCGTTGACGAATTTTGTCGCGTCATCGGCGGTCGTGAAGGTCTTCGAAGTGGACTGTACTTGGTCGGTGTACGGAATGAACCGCACTCCGACGTCGCCAGCAGCCAAGGCCGGCTTCCAGTCGGCGATGACGTCAAGGATCACTTGTTGGGTCTGGAACGGCGCCCGCTTAATGACACGCCAGCAATCCGTAGTAAGAAGGCCCGAGGGTCCGGCCCTCATTTTTCCGACAATGCGGGCACCTGTTCGCGCAAGGCCTGGACCAAAGGGCTTTAGGTCCGTGCTCCGGCCACACGTCCGCGGGCCGGAAGCCAAGGCTCGATGCCCCAGGCAAGCAAACCAGAAAAGTTGACTTACGTCGCTAACATCGTCCTTCGACATTGCGTTGGTCATCCCAGTGAAGAACGCGATCGTGACGGTCTTTCCGAGGTCCAACACCGGGGGCTTCGGCTTCGAGCCGGGCACTAAATTCGCAGTATTTTATGTCAGTTTCTCGCTATGTCGGTTTCTCGCGTATGCGTACCAAATTTCTCGGCAATGTCCCCGGAGTCACTGAGCGCGTTCCCGAAGACAGTCACCTTCATGCCGTCGCCAAGGTTGTACTGGAGTTGGGTGTCGGGAATGTCAGCCGCAGCTACGGCTGTGGTAGCAATCTGACCGGCAATCTCGTTGAGGTTCTTGCCGGCGGCTTGCATGTCAACAGTGCCAGCTTTGTCTCTAAAACCACACCGGTCCTGAGTGCGCATCTAGTGGCCGCGGTCCGAGCAATCACGGACAGCTGCATGGCAGTGGGTGTCTTGGAGTGGTAGAGGTTCAAGTCGAAGCCGAATTTTTTTGAAATTCGACACTCTGATCCAATCCTCGAAGCCTGGGTTAGGGCATCTAAGGCGGGGCTTTCCCGCATCCCCAAAGCGTACTTGTATGCTTCAAGCGGCGCGGAGAACAACAGGAACCCTGCGCTGTCCACGCCCATCGCCTGCTTTATTTGGTCGAGGAACGCCTCGGTAGCTCTGAAAAGCTTAAGCTCCCAAACGCTTTCACGATACGACTGCCTACACTGCTTGACTGGCGTCCTTTCCGGTCACATCTAGTAGGCTGTTGTAGGCGTCGTTCACGTATGTGGTAGCTTCGTCGGCGGTGGTCAAAACCTGCGAAGTGTCGACCACCTGATCCACATAGCGAATGAATTGCACTTTCACGTCGCCAGCGGTCAAGGCCGGTTTCCAGTCGGTTATGATGTCCAGGATCACTTGCTTGGTCTAAATCGATTTGGTAACACTAGGCGTCGGCATTGGACGCCTTGCCATTGCCGCTTCTTTCTGCTCCGTTCTAAGGACATTAGCGCCTCTTT
This sequence comes from Aphelenchus avenae, assembly GCA_020875895.1. NCBI lineage: Eukaryota > Metazoa > Nematoda > Chromadorea > Rhabditida > Aphelenchidae > Aphelenchus > Aphelenchus avenae. The sequence continues at coordinate 56,012 of JNEY01000632.1, read as the reverse complement.
TTTCGAGCCGTTTTTCGACCAGGCAGCACAAACGGAACGGAAATATAAACGGCCAAAAGCGGAATTGCGTCGTACTTCTTTCCGTGACCCCATGCCAGTTTCTATCCCGCCAAACATCACCGATCTTTGCAGTGCCATGGTGGACGCTATCATGGGGGCCTGTTCAAGACCAGCGGTACGTTTGACCATGGTTCAGTTTTGGGGTGGACAGGGCCACATTGGCCGTCTGAGATCGGCGGCAGGAACCAAAGTATCTCAATTTCGTAAGGTTTTCGAATGGCCTGAAATGCTACGTGAAAGTCTTCATTACATCGTCTTTCTTGATGGCTGCGCTCTTGCCGCTGAATAAGGCGATCGTCACGGTCTTTGACAGGTCCAGTCCCTGGGTAGTCGTGGTTGTCGCCTGAGTAGACGTCGACAAGTCCGACGGCGGGCCTAAAGTCGAGCACAGACTCAGGACATTCGATAATCTGTCTTACTGAAGATGTTCCCGATCTCGTCTTCGTTCTGCGATGCGTCCAGAATGACCTGGACGACGCTGGCCGGTACGCCGTAGTATCCGGCTTGCTCAACGCTCAGGCCTGCTCCAGCGACAGCGGTCTTTCGTGTTTTGTCAGCGATCGTCTTTAGGTTGACTCCGGCTTGTTTCATGTCCGTAGCGGCATCACTAAAAGGATAAGGATAAGCATCGTTAGTTTTTCGCAGAAGATATGCATCTATTTAAGAGTCGGTTTCGTCATGACTCACCCTTTGTAGTCGCTTATCTTCGGCGCGAAAAGCAGGAAGCTCGCTGTGGGATCCTTGTTTGATAGCGAACCCGAGTACTTCTTCGTTGCGCTGAAGTGGAAGCATTTTTATGATGCATTGGCATGTCTGAATTTGTGAAAATCTACAGTTACTTCACTACACAAAAGTATTTTTTGACCAGCAACTAGGCATATTTAAGCTAGCCTTAGTCGTATACAAGCCTAAAGCATGAGAATCTCATTTGGCCCATTAATCTGTTCGGCTATTAGACATGTGAATGTATCATTTCGGAGACTCATGAAGTGATGAAAATCCTCTCGCAAAACGAATTCACAAAACGATAGGGCTACAAGAACGTCGCCATTCTGCTGCCTCACTTACTCTGTCTGGCTCGGATCCTCTTTGTCTCCGAGCGTTGCCAAGTTCTTGTAGGCATTGTTAATGTAGGCCTCGATCGCATCGTAGCTGGTTAGGGTATCAGACGTCTGTCCAGCGACCTTGTCGTACGGCACGAAAGAAACTGTCATCTTGCCGGATGCGAGGTCGTCCTTCCACTTTTGAGCTACGTTGAGGAGCACGGTCTGAGTCTAAATATGTTGCGTGAAGGGCACATTTCTGTGTGTGATAAACGGACGGGTGGTTTCTACGGTTGTATATTTTTCCGGAAGAAATCGCACGGCAATTCACCGGAAAATAGTCCGGAAAACCAGGAAAAATGGAAGAAATCAAGAAGACCATGAAGTGTAAACTTTTTCACTGTTTTATATTTTCCTTCTCCTATGTCCATCATTAAAATGTCTAACATTGGCCGATATATTTTCCGTTAAAATTCATCATAGTATTTATTTAGTGCCGATTTAGCCACATTTTACGGCGTACTTTCTCTGAAGACTTGAGAATATTTGCTTACCGAATCCGAACTCGAGCCTGTCCCGCCGTCAAGCTGCTGCAGTAGCCATGCGACTGAGTTCGTTTTCGGTGGTGCCCTTTGACCGGTGTAGAACGCTATGGTGAGCTTTTCTTCCAATGGCGCACTTGGCTTTACAGTTGTTACAGTTGTGGTTACGTTCTTCGAAGTGTCTACAAAATTCTTTGTTAAGACAAACCGTCTATGGGAAGATAACTCGTTACCACATCATCAACCCAGCCTAAAAGGCCGAGAGCCTAAACGTCATCCCACAGCAGGGACATCCCAAAATTTTCGGCCAATGGAATGTCATATAGAGAATGTAGATGACCGATCGCGTCGCGTCTGACCACGCGTGTAAAATACAAGAGCTTGGACCGTCCCATCTCGTACTCTAATGGTTTTATAAACAAAAAAAGGAGCAGCTAAAAGAAAACATTTTCCACAAGGTCGAACTTTTCGTGCCTACCAGTCTTATCGGAAAGGTACATGCTTTTGATAATACGGCACGGTAAAACGGCATATCAAACTACGAGGTTCGAATAAACCTTTCGTGGAGGACCATATCGGACAAAAGACGGTGTCAGCCTATGACCATTTTTTCCCCGAAACGCCATACTAGTTTCAGGACAATGACGCGACTAAAAATGACATGTGCGGCCTTATGCTCTCGTTTGGACTAAGTCTAGCATACCATGCTTCCGGCTCAGCACGACGCCGAGCGTCACGCCGACAGCGACGAGGACGATCAACGTCACAATGCCGACAGCGATGATGATTTTGTTCCGCTTCCGTATTCGACCGTGTCGACGCGTGATCAAATGGTCATTGTCATGTTCGTGATCTCCACCGTCCCAACTCATCGTTGAGGTCGTTTAATCGACAAAGTTAGTACCCTAAAAGTCATGCGTTGGTTGTCTACTGCCGAACACATTAATAGGTGATGTGAGGATCAGAATGCGGTTAAACATAATCATTGGGAAATGCAGGGTCGGCCTTTGTGCCGATTCCGATCCAGTCCTCTAAAACTTAAAACCGTATGAGTTCAAACAATGGATATCGATGGTGACTTCGATTCTCGTCGCCTGGTGGCCCCATAAACGGTGCCCATGGACCATGGGGCCCATTGAATCTTGCCCCCCCCCCCATCGAGGTCCAAGAGTAAGAAGAATTTCATTTTCAGTCTTCGATTTGATTGCCGATCTTGAAAGCTTTTGAAAACATAAGAAAATGACAACGTTCTAAGTGGCACGGGAAGTCGCCGATATTTCGCCATACGGCTTCCTATGCAGTTCTATAAAGGAAGATGAAAATGATTTGGAAGGCCACGGCAGAGCAGTAAACGTCGGGTCAGGCGAAACGGGAAACTTGATGGATGCTACGTCTGACAAGATTAAGTCGACATGGCAATAGCGGTATTTTGCTGTGCCGAGCATGCTATTTCGAAAAATAAATCGGGAGCGATAACCGTCTAAAAATCAGCAGACAACGATTCCGATTTTAAGGTATGTAGGTTTGGTTTCTTGACACCGTCGCGAAGACGCATAGCTCCATGTCGAGCGATACTGATAAGGAAGAGGCGCACGGATTATCCGCTCAAATTGCGTCGTAAGCGCCGGAAAGCTTCTCGAATGATTACGTGGCGATTTCGCGAATCAGTTGTGACAAAATTTAAGCTGTTCTTAATGTGGCCTACGTCAGCGAGTGCAACGTATTTGGCCTGGAATAGAGTATAGGTAGCGAACGACATCTTTCCAGTGAATCGCAGTGGCGTTATTTCGAAAAAAGATAACCTCATCGTGGCTTGGCTCAAAATTTCTTATTCCGGCAACAAGCGTCTCAAATAAACTGTCAGGAAAACTAAAAGCTATCAGAAGCAATAAATTAAGCCCTAGTCCTAAGGGGCTGTCCAGAAAATGTGTAACGGTTATTTTGCCTTTTATGACACCCCCTCCCCCCTCCCCCTTGGATCTAAAGGTTGAAATGCCCGCCGCAGGCGATACCAACGCAATTTTAGTCGAAAATTGGACAAATACAGCGAAAATTTCGTCGGTCGGCGCCTAGCGGCGGGCCGGTTTATCTAGTGTTTCGGGTTACGTAACGCTCCCCTTGACCACCTCCCCCTCCCTCATCCCCCTGTAAACCGCGCAACACGACTTCAAGACACCCCCCCTTTCCAGTTACGCACTTTCTGGACGCTTCCTGACACGTTGCGTCGTCGAGTTCGGCGGATCCCATAGTACGCCCAAAATCTACCTAATCCTACCGGGAATGTACGTCCTTCGTCGATCACGCTTCAGCTTGCCGAGGAAGTAAACGTTGCAATTTTTCATGATTACCTCTCAAAGGTCCCGATCAATATAAAATCTAAGCGGAACGATGAAGAGAGAGCGTACGACGGGCATCCACAGCCATCACATCACATCTGCCCGAACTCGCCGGCCGACGATATCACCGTGTCATGGCGATGCATCTTTGCTGCTGTTACATAACCCAGCCAGAAGCATTGAAACGAAGGACTCGTTCCGATATGATGCGAATTAAGGTTCAAGTCTCAGCATTGCGTTGCTTCAGTCTTGTTTTCCTACGCGCCGGATACACATAGCTGTTATGTGGGTCTGCTCACTCTTGGTTGCCGTTTGCGGCTTCTTTGTGCTTTGAGCGTAGACTTGATTTTAAGCGGATTGAAATCGCCATTGTGGTACAAACCTTTTCTGCCCTATTTCCTGAACGTTCCTTAAAACGTAGGCTTATGACAAGGCAGTTAGTTGTCTTCATGACGACAACATTTTGGGACCTCCGCGGGAAGACGAATCAGCGCTAATCCCTCGTCCAGTTCCGGTTCGCTTGTTCGCGTCACAAGTCGCTTTAACGATGTAGGCGGCCACACCTCGCTGCTCCACAGCCGCAAAAACGACGCGAATCACCGAAAAGCGGTCACGAAAATGACATTGCTTAGGCGTTTTGAGATCTTACGAAATTACGAGGACTGAAGGCTGTCCTCTAATTTCCCGTAAGTTAGAAGATTTGTATTGCAAACACGTGCCGCCAGGTTTTTCGGTTTTCAAAAAAAAACCTCTACCTCATCCTCAGCCTTAACCGGTGCTTTTCGAAAACCTCAACCTCTATCTCAACCTCAACCGGAGCCTTCCAGAAAGCTCAACCTCAACCTCAACCGGTCGAGGCTGGCAGAGAACGTCAACCTCACTCATAACCAGAAAAAGCGTTATTTTCACTAAGTTCATATAAGCCACTTGATTTAAAATCGTAACAACGGTGAGATAAATGGATGCAGAATATTATTACAACACTGGCAGACAGCTCAGGCGCTCAGAATAAGGTGCAAACAAAGTCTACTCGTCACATTTCGGCATTCTGTCGGTACGCAACCCGCTGGTGGACCTATGGAATTAACCTAAACCACGACTTCAACCTCAACCTCACCCGTTGCTTCCCAGAAACATCAACCTCATCCTCAACTGGTTGAGGGTGATCTTCAACCGGTTGAGGGTGAGGTCGATGTTGAAGTTGCGGTAGAGGTTGAGGCCGAAACCCTGCTTGCCGCCACCTTCCACGTTCTCAGACATTGCACACGGCGCGATAATTAAATAAAATCTGAAAATGTTATCCTGTGATAAGTATTCAGCAGGGGGACTAAAAGTTTGTCGGACGACTATTTTGCCGAATTGTTAGCGTTTCGTCAGCGGAGTCCGAAAGCATTGCCCAAACACCTAAACGAAAATCGAGCAATTACAGCTAACGTCGTCAAGAAAACTCAACGAACGAGCGCTGCTAAACGGATGAAAACGTTTCTGACGATGATGTTGCAATAAACAAAAAAATGCTTTATAAATGATCTGCAAATATTAAGGTGAAAGAGCTCTCTTCACTTGACTGCAAATGAGCCGTAACTACGGGACTCGGTTGGGAAACGTTGAACATTTAACGCTTGCAGCGGTCCTTACAAGACTATGCCACAGGGGGGGGGGGGCTAAATGCGGATCAATGCGGTTTGTACTGCCAAAGCGTCTACGCATCTCATTGCTCACAGGCACGTCCAAAGAACAGCTGATTCTAGGCTGTTTATTACTGCAACAAGGTTCGGATGCGTACTAGTTGATGCGCGATCACCAAAGCGCGATGAACATATCATTGCGTTAGCGGCCTTTCGGGCCGGCTACACCAGGCGCAGTTTGCTTCAGCGGCGCAACCGGAGTTCCGGGCGGACCGAACTTGTCGACTGAAAACATTATGGTTAGGTTCACGTCTTCATGTATAGTGAAATTTTCTTCTTTTCAGGAGCTTTATTGCTTCTATCCCCTTTTAAGCTTACATCCCCCGTTCCGTGGGGCTTAGCAACACCGATCATGGGTGATATAAGGCCCCCTTGTTTAGTCATGGATTAATGCCCCCGGAAGGCCGCCGAGCGGGTAGGGAAGAAGACCTTTTGGTAAAATTGTTTGAGTGTCGAAAATTAAAGACATCGAGCCTCAAAACTAGTCAAAATAGCTGTAATGTGCTACTTTTAACGTCATTTTTAAACCATTTTGATCCAACCCATTTTAGGCCCTTGTCTAGACCCATCACGACCTACATCCTCCCTATTCGGTAGGATTGCGGGCCAGAGCCATGTCCCGTGTAAAGTGCCATGCTGACCCACCGCGTGCCGTGATCCGTGCCGTGCTCAAAAAAGATCTTGCCGTGCCGTGTTTGCAGAAATCACGGGTCTTACACTAAAATGGCATAAAACGGAATGGCCCGGCACGGCAAAAACGGCAATTTGAGCACCCGTGCCGTGAGCCGTGCCGTGCAGACCCTCCCCGTGCCGTAAAAACGGAAAAACGGCACGGCACGGCAGCACAGGACGGCACGGCCCTGCTCCCCACCCTCCATCCCTCGCTTTATTCAGATGGTACCGACAAGATGCTGCCAACATACTGGTCTTAACGCGGATGCGGCCCGATATCCCGTCCACGATGGTGACCGCCTGGACAATAATCATGTCGCCGGTGGAGATCACTGAGCCGAAGTCTGACGCGTGTTCCTGGCAGCATACTCTCAGCAAATAATGGATGTCGGGTCGTCATTTTGCAATAATAGACGTAAAAGCTTGGAATTTTGCCTTTTTGCATACACCCAAAGTCAGCGGAATACGGCGACGGACAGAACTCACCTGGCGCCTCCACGCGTCATTTTGTCCCACTTCACGTCGATTCCGAGAAAGCCGCATGCGTTGCGGCACCAGCCCTTCGACTGCGGCTGAATTTTCTCGAACTGCAGGGCCACTCGCTTGCCGTTCCCCTAAAGTGCGTGGGTTGTGGCGGGGCGCTAAAGCACCGAGATTCGTCTCCTATGATAGCTAACGGATGCCACCATCGTATTTCTATCCTCCACTCACCGCTCGAAACTACTCTTGGTCCCACTAGTAATCCCCCACCCCCGTGAACCTACGCCTTGCCAGCCGGTTTAAGGAACCGGGTCCATCAGACGGCTTTACCTTGACCCACCAGGTACACGAGGAGCGGTGGTCGCTGGTGCTGGCGCCCACTGGCCACCCGTGCGGGACGCTTACGTCTATGGATGTCCAGTCTGCCGTTGCCTGAAAAACCTTTGTCGTTTGTGCCAGCGTTCTGAGCTTCAGTCTCGCTTAATAAATATGGTGAAGCCAAAGCCGTATCGCGCCCCGTAACGTACCCGTCTACTCCTCTCTCCCGCCCCCTCCGTATCATGCTCTGTGCGAATGTGGCACCCACGTAAAACGGTCGGTAGGGTTATGTAGATCGGTTGCGTTCTAGGCTGACCCCGCCGTTCGTGCCTGGTGTGGCGTCATGGTTCGGGGTAGAGTTAGTGGAGCTCCCCCCCCCCCTTAGGCTGGCGTCCCTTTGAGTGCTCAAATATAAGGATCAGCAGCCGTACCGTACTGACCCTATATGGTACGGTACGGCCCGTACTCGTTATAAAATGCCAGAAAATCGAAGCCGTACCGTACTGTCATACAGGACCACCACCCGTACCGTACTGGCCCACTCCTGCCGTACGATCTGTACGACTGCCGACCTTTACTAAAGCATCCATTTTGCGTTCCGTTCTCAACTGTAACTGCGCGGAAAGGCGTCAACTTTCCAACAGTTTCGTGACCTGTCCAGTGCTAGGACCAACCCTGTGCAACCGGGCCCTAGGCCCGCCGGGCCAGGCCAGGCCGGGCCGGGACCGGGCCTCGATTTCGCAGAACCAGCCGGGCCCCGGGCCGGGCCGGGCATGGGGTAGGCCCGGCCCGGCCCGGTTCAGGGACTCGAAAATTGGCACAATTTGGTCAAATTGCCAATACATTTTTGGGTAAATTAGTCAAAATGTCGCTCTGACGGTGACTGCGGTAAGATATTTTAGGTGATAATACTCGAATGCTGTATTTTGAACTTATTATAATATGCAACATTTTAGCCTATGGAAAGTACCAAAGGGGGGACTAAGGTGATTTTTCCTGTCTAGCCTAAGAAGTCAAGGCCCGCCGGGCCTTATAGGCCCGGCCCGGACCGGGGCCGGCGGCGGGCCCGGGCCTCAACATTTTGCCCGCGGGCCGGGCCGGGCCTCGGCTTGAAGGCCCCTTGCACAGGGTTGGCTAGGACGCAACAGGAAACGGCTCTATCCGACACATCCGATGACAAGCCGTTCTTTCACGTAATGTCACGGATCACGGAACAGCCTGTCCCATTTCACGGCATGCTAACTCTAGTATGGAGTACGCTACGACCCGTCTTGATCGCTTACATCGATTGTCGCTCCACACGAAGGCGGTGCGTCTCCCTCGCCCGGTTGACGCTCCGCACATATCGGTCCGCCGAAGCCCTCCGGGCAGATGCACCGGTCGCAGTGATGCGGATGCGGAAAACCGCCATTCGCGCAAGCGGCGTCGCTCTGACACATGCAGTCGTTGTAGATGTTGAGGAACTTGAGGTCCGCGAAGATGGGGCCCGTCTTCACGCCCATCGTGTGCTGGTACTGCACTTCGCTGGCGAGCATGTCAATGTCAGGATCGTTAGAGTCTATAACGGTCCAGTAACAGGTCGACGAGAGCACCTTGGTAAAAATGGATAAGGTAAATAGAAAAATTCATGAAATTTTTTGCACAAAAGTTCGATAAATAATGTCAAAATTTGGCATTACCCTGCCCAATAAGTCATACAAACTCAGGTTTTCTAGTCAATTTTTGTGCATTCTGTGACAAAAGTTCTGGGATTCTGAATTTCAGGGCGACCCTGGCCTAGAAACCATGAAAGGCCACTTGCATCCGGTGTAGTGCATGTTGCTGGCGTAGTCGTAGGGGATGTCGTAAACGTCCGAGCCGACCGTCTTCGTGTACTGCGGCTGCCTTCCCGGCTTCACGTTGCTCCATATGACCTTCATGAAGTTGTCGCGGTCCAGGCGAGTCTGTTCGTGCGACATGCCCATCACGTGCGACGCCTCGTGGGCGGCCGTGTCAATCTACGAATATCATATGCTGTAACGTAATTGAAACGCCGAGTTTACGCTCTCCGATGCATAATTTCGGCATTCTATACACGTTAATGATGGTTTGAATAAGTACAAAATTTGATACGTAAATAATGATGAGCAAAAAAGGCAATTCAAATAATATTTTGGAGATTTAATTTTATTAAAAATTTTAAAAAACTAAGTAATAATTTTATATTTGATAAGTCTTCAAATATAATTAACTTCAAAATTCCTGTCATTTGAATTTTACATTTTTATAATAAAAATTTAATAATATTATTTTAGATGTAATAAACTTTTAAAGTTCCCATCAAATGTCGGCATTGCGTCCGTTATAAGGACTTACAAATTCGCATCCCTGGGAGAGTACGATTTCCTGCTCGCTACCGAAGACTGGGACGTAGACCTTCTTGCCGGCGACTGTTTTGACCACGTATTCCTTGGGCGAGCGGCCCAGATTCGTGTAGCACTCTAGAAGGTCCTCCCGGATTACTATGGTTGGCGTGCTGACGCAGTTCTCCTGCCACGTCAGGCACGTGTTCTCCGTCCAGAACTGCAGCGCCTTCCTCACCATTCGTTGCACGACGTCGGCTGAACATTTTTGCGTGGAGTCCGTCCAGTTATAGGGAAAGTCCATCGTGAATTTTATAGGTCGAGAGAAATTCGTGATCCTCAGTTTCGGTAGAACAACCGCCAGTTTTGAAAAGACCTATGGATGACTATGCGTGCACGAGTAAGAATGGTAAGTCAGAAAATGCCGAATCGTCGCCGATTTTTGGATGCCAAAGGGAGCTTCCCGTGGTTTCGGTGCAAAATCGACACTTGGGTCAGGGCTGCGGGTCTCGGTCTCGAAAACCGAGACTCTCTGGGAGGGGGGGGTCTGGTCTCGGCCAGTCAAATTTCATCCCGCAGCCCTGATTCAAGTACAGCTTCGGTTTCCCTAACTCTAAATTCAAAATAGAGTCCTCAACATACAGCCTCCTTCTTTGAAGCGGTAGCATATCGGAGTGTCGTGCGGCCACGTCGGTAGAACCTGCAAGGCGCCGTCGTCGTGCGCCACCGTGTGTCCCGCGCGACGCTGCTTCAAACCACCGGTGAAGTTGAGCTGAAGCGCTTGCGCCTCCGTGAGCACTAAGTCGCCCTAGAAGCGTGGAGGAGGTTTGCCGTGCATTTAAGGACTTTGTCTTTACCTGGTAGAGGAAATCCTTCAGCGGAGCGTTGATGGCGAGCTCCGACTTGATGCCGCCGCTTTGCTTCACAGAGTTTGCCGCGAGAGACTTAAAGTGACTGTCTATTGACTTAATTTTTGCATCGCCCGCAGCCTACCTCCACATGGAAAGAAAAAAGGACGATTTTCAACGAGACTTTCCGGAAAATTTCGCATACAACTCTACCTCCAGTTGCTGCAGCACTTCTGGCGAGTCCTCGTGGACGCTGGCGGACTTGCGCTGCACCGCCTGTTTCCGCTTAGCGAGCACCGCTACGCGTTTCAGGTAGCCGAAGCCGGGTTTGCTCGCTTGCTCGGCAAGGAACCTTTGACGAATCTGAACCGGCACGATAAGATCTTCAGAGAACGATCACATAAAGAGCGGGAAAACGAAGTCGCACCGTACTTCGTACCGTACCGTACCAGAACGATATGGAGCACTGTAAGGGCCGTACGATCGGGAAAGAGAAGCCGTACCGCACACCGTACTATACAGTCCCGCCGTAGCGTACGACAAGCCGTATCAGGGACGTAGCTAGGACCCCTCGGGAGGGGGGGGGCGCACCCAAGGGGGGACCCTTACCTATTTTTTCGGCTCCGGCCTTCGGCCGGCGACGAAAAAATGCCTTGGTCCCCCCTTTGGTACTTTTCTGAAGTGTCCCGATTTTGTCCTGCTAGTTGTTTTAAATAGAGTTTTTAGTGTATTTAAGACTAAAGCAGCCCGCCGCAGGCGCCGCCAAAGACAATTTCGGGCTCTTTTGTCAAAAATTCCTCGAAAATTGACTTGCTCATGGAAGTTGGGTGCTTTTTTTAACCAAAATAGCCCGC
>JNEY01000632.1:25721-39382 GCA_020875895.1 Aphelenchus avenae | reverse complement strand
CCCCCCCCCCCCCGCCCTCCCCGTTGCCGTGTGCCGTGCCGTGAAACACGGAAAACGACACGGCGGCACGCCACCTCATTGCCTGTATCTCTAGATTAAGCGTGGAACATGGTACGGGACGACGCGCTCTGTATTGCAGATCCTTTACCGACCTACCTTTTTGAACTCGTCGAGCGTGGTTGCCGCGAATTTGTTCACTCCAAACGTGCCTTTGATGGAGCCGTTTTTCAGCTGTTCCTTGAGGCGGTTCATGTTCTCGTGGAACACTTTCTCGCGGTACTCGCGCTCCTTGCCGACGTAGGACATGTTGTAACGGTCCATGAACTCTTCGAAAGTTAGGTCATTGTTGAGCTCGAAGGAGCCGCCAAGGCCGACGTCCAAGAAGACGCACAGGATCACAAATGTCAGCCCAAGTCTCATCATAGTAAGCGCTGGCTGCTACGAAGCCACTGATTAGTGGCAACTTTTTGGCAGTTATATACTGATTTTATCGAAAACACTTTTTGAGAACGAGGTAAACAGGTCGGTCCCCATCATGTACACATTGGTCACAATTCCTCAAAATCCGGATTTTGTTTCTAGCCGTCCCGTTATGCTGCCAAATATTTACGCCCGTTTTTGGGTGTAGTCCCGCTCAACATGAAAAGCCGAAGCTCCGCCAAGATGTAATCATGACTCGAAATTTTGACCTGTTTACATCGTCCAGTTCGCGATAATGACCGGTATACATTTCAGGCATGCAGGCGCACCCTTTTAATTTTGCTCGTTTGCGACGCCATGGATGAGTCACTCCATTGCATCAAAATAAGCCCGCCTAGGTAACTGTGAACGCCGCTTTTCCTCCAAAGGTGCAACCCTTAGTTCCTCCTCATATAGTCCCCACGGGTGATTCCATCGTGAGCGCTGCGTGCAGTGTAACAAGCCTTTTGCGCAAGGCGCTCTTTAAGCAACAATCAGCAGTTTAAGACTCGCTTCGCCAAGCATAATTTCTCAAAGAAAAGGTTCTTTATTCGAGGAAAGGATAGGCAGTTTGCTAACAGTGCGGTTGTGACGATGTCCAGCAAAAAGTTCTACATATCCATTCGAAGTCCACAGTCGCTACTATGCAATGCACGCTTGATCGGAACGCATTGCGAAGGTTGTCACCGTTTAAGTGACCCGATGAAATTTTGGTGGCTCATAAATTTTCCTTATTTCTAGCGGCGAGCGATGCCCTCAGATTTTGCCGTAAACTGAGTAGCCAAGCCTTTTCACATTCGAATCCAGCAGAGTGCATAAGTGTGGTGGGTGCTCGACTGAGCTCTGCGACATTTCATCTAGTCTTGTTGCAGTGAAACAAACTGGTTAGCCGCTAGGGAAGAACGATCGCACGTCCCAGCATGCAAGCACCTTTAATTGAGCTCGGTCCATGCGTTCTCGTGCGAACGCGCAATTTATTCTCATATAAAGCCGAGGACGCTGATGCCTGTTTTGGCTTTAAGCGAACAGTAATGACACCTTTGTAGGTGGCAATTCATAAAGTGATCTCTAGACCGACAAAAACAAGCGTGGGTTATGGGTGTGTGGTGTGTTCGTGTGGTCGGGATCTTATTTTGTTTGCAAAAACAAATGATGATCTCTAGCTGAAAGAAATTACCCTTTGAAGAGTCACAAGTGCTATTCGTGATTAGCGTGCTGTATTGGTTCTGTTTTTGACTTGGACAAAGCTTTTAGGGCTCAGCCTCCGCAACGGTAGGCGGAAGCCTCTTGGGACTATCCTTATACACTAAAGCGCTGGTGTCTGTCCGTCCGCCAAAAAGTTTTCGATATCCGGTCTTGTCTGGTATCATTCGATAGCCCCTGTAGAGTTGAATAAAACCTTATAGTTTGATCGGACATGTACGAAACAAGTTATGACCTGTCAAAGTTTATGCTTACACGCTATAGCGGGCCCGCTATACCATGCTTCCCATGGCGGTCAAGAAGGCAACGCTTCCACTCATTTTCGCGGTCCTATTCGATAGGGCTTCTGAATCTGTGCAATACTGGAAAGTTTCAGCCGGTTCGGTAGTATAGGAAAAATTTATGAACAATCAAAGTTTTAACATCTGATCCTTGCTTCCATGCAATAGCGAGCGCTATGGACCCATAAAACGTGGGTCAGGCGAAGGGTGGTAAGTGCGATAGCGGATAAGAAGGATATAGTTTGCCAATAGGCCTAGCAGGGGGCTTTCCAGCATGGACATTTCCGAAAAATTCTATTTTTAAGGCGGGTTATCTTGACATGCCATAATCAGTTACTTGAAAGCATGTGTGCTAAGAACAAGCGTATCTGCTTGGTGCAGGTAATCGCCGATAGCGGCGCCGGCTGCGCGAAGCGCAGCCCAGCCGCTAGTTTATTTAATAAGAGAAGTACGCAAGGATTTTCAAAAAACAGGCTATTCGAGACAATGGGGTAGGTAGTGGCAGTTTGCAATGCCCTGATTCAGCAAAAACTTCGGTCATGCGGGTCTCTTGTTTATGTAGTACGGGTCTTTGATTTTGCAAAAACAAGTGACGATCTTTAGCTAAAAGAAGCAATTCTTTCAATGGTCTCACGTGCCTATGAGATTAGCGTGATGTTTCCTGTTTTCAGCATAGACAAAGCTTTTACGATCTTAGCCTCCGTATGATGAAGTCCTAGCACCTCTTGATGATCTTTTATGAAGACTAGTGTCCAAGAAAATTCTAAACACGCTTGGCCGCGACAACGACTTATTGGTGGACACTTGCAAAGTCGAGTTTGCCAAAGCAAAAACACTGAGGCCTGCGGGCTTGGAGCGTTGTATTGAGTGGTTTGGATCTCCCTTGACTTTGCATAAACAAGTGATGATTCCTGTCTGAAAGGAATAACTCTTTGAATGGTCTCACGTGCCCTTTGAGATTAGCGTTGGTTCCTTGACCTTGTTTTTGCATTAGTCAAAGCTTTTACGGGCTAGCCTCCGCAAACTCAAGCTTTGTTCTTAGCAATAGAAAGCGGTATATAAGAACAGAAGGGTCCGAGGAATTTCGGTCAGGTAGTCATGTTGATGGCGCAAAGTGCACGTTTAAGGCCACTAGGCTCATGCGCATTTCGAATGCTTTGCCCTACAGCGAGTTTCAAGACGGGCCTGGTTAGATAAATATCCCATACCGGCACTGCCTCGGGACTTCCGGAAAATATTTGTCCTTCATTCACCACATTTTCGTTATAGCCTATTGGAATGTTTTGTTGTTCCCGCATAATAAAACCAGGTAGGAAAGTAACCCTACTTCATCAAAGCTTAGTTGTTGCCGCTTGTACAAATCCGCTTTAAATTTCTCGGACTCCAAAGCCGAATGCAGTGTCACTCCACTCGCGCATGCAGGCTTGCTTAGCAATGTCCCCGTTGCTGCATGTACTTCTACTGTGCAGCATACTGCTAACTGGTTCCTTAACCAACCAAGACTTCTTCAGAACCCATAAGCTTACTGAATACCACTTCTGAGTGAATCGTGCAAGTCGATGCCGTGGGTAAATTAGTGCTACTGCCCTACGCGCAGTTCCTTCATTTGCGCAACATATGAAGGAATGTTCTCTGCTGAGCTGTGACGTTTGCGCGGCTAATTACGGCTCTCGGGCTTCAAACTCCATATAAGTTGGCACGATTCTGTTTTGTACTGTTAGCCTAGCAGAGCCTTCGAAAGACCTACACCAACAAGTGCACGGGTTGGGGACGGATAATGAGCTTTCGTATGTCGTGTCCCAGCCCGATTTAAGCCGGCTAGCTTGGTGCGTACCTACTGCCTAAGGAATCATCATAGTAACATGGGGTGAATGCGTCCGGCTTTTTACCAATCACCGTCTTTCTGTTCTGATTTCAACCCTGCGATTTGTGACCGGCATGGTGATTAGCCTTCTCATGGATGCTAGTTTACTTACCCAAGCGTCGCTCCAGGCTCCGTAGTTTAAAAAGAGGTTTGCCTACGCGTTCCTGACGTCATACAAGAAGGAAGCTAAACGTTGGTTCCTCCGGATGATGTTCACCGCAACGCGAATCCCGCTGAATTCCGTCAGCTGTTTCTGATATTTCCGCAGTAGCTCCGACTTGTTTTTCCGATTTGACGTGAACTGGAAAACGGATCATAGTGTTTACTGCCTAATACATGTGGTGGTCAAGGAACTGTCTGATCCCCCTAGGATTACCCTATACCTGCCTGTTTCGTACAACCTCGTTTCCTGGAATCACTGTTTGTTCTGCCGATATTTGCATGGATTATGCATGATTTCCGGTTCAGAGTCCACAGTGTTGCGGCAACGTTCTCAGAAGTCGAAGAAACTAAGAAAAATGTCACAGTAGCCAGCCATGCCAGCCCGTTGTGCATTCACCTGCAGCAGTTGTGTGAGTAATCTTGGAAACTATCGTCCCACGTCAAGGTATGTAGGGTGACGTGCGTTCTGAATACAAAGCTTCATTCCTCGGCTTGGAATCTCACGAGGGAATCCGCGGTCTTCATTCTTCCTTCCGAAAATGTAATATTTATGGTTAACTTTCGAAAACGAATTCTGGATCTTTCGTCTTAATTGTGCAGGAAAGAATTTCAAATCTTCGTTGAAGGTTCTGCAGGATCTTGTTGCGAATGTCTGCTTGCGCACAATTTTCTAAGTTATAATTATGGACAGCAAGTGGTTCTTCGCGTTTCCTTATGGCCTCATTACGTGGGTGGTGCGCTCGACGCTCAGTTTTTCCGATGTCCTCTGCTACAAACCAGCCGGGCTGGTACTTCTTACGGACTCTCTAGCTTGACCAAAGTGCGATGTGCTATTTCTGAAGGCCACGTGTTGAGATTGTCGTGAACTGCGACTTCCGGCTGCCACTGCCCGTGAAAAATGCTGGAGCGGGCGCTGCTACCGTGGTCGAATTGACCTCACCTGAATTGGTCCGAATGCGCGTAATACAACGATCGGACCCGCCGATAAAAAAAAAACATTTGCAAAAATTCGCATTTTGCCCGGAATAGAGGGTTAGCTTAAGGGCAAAGGTGCGTTTGATTATTAACGGATTGCACTTTACATCGTTCGTTCCTTTCAAAGCAACTACACGGAAGTGTCTAGTCCTTGCTAAAGTGTTTATTTAGCTTTGTTGTCTTAAAGCAGCTTCATACGAATTTAGTTGCCCACTTGTTGATTGCCACGAACCAATGCATGCATGTCTTCATCTAATCACTGTCTTCTAATGCGCTGATGGCACTAAGGCTCAACACTCTCAAACGAGTTACCAAACCTAGAATATTTTAAATCTTCGTCATTTTAAATCTACCATTCGTCAAGCTCCGATGTTGTACTAGTGTGAAACGCCTTCTTGTTGGCGAAGTTGAATGGGTGCCTTCGGCGCATCGCGCCAGCGTCTAACATGTACCTCGCCTCCAAGATGTGTTTTAAGTACTAGACACACTTTATTTCCTTGACTGGTGTTCTTAAGTGCGGCTGAAATACCTGCATGCAGGTACCTTACCAGCATTTGCTAAGCACGAAATGTCACATTCCCTCCCTCTTCTAACCCTGATCTGCTTCGGATCTCGGCCCGCGGGTCGCTACAATCTCCACTCAACCGACTTCATCATCACTTTCTTCTAATAAGCCCTCTTGCGTGGTGCGGGTGGAGGAAACCCGTCATTTACGCGTGCGCCCCGCTAATAAGTCGCGCTCCACTGACCTTTGCCAAGACGACCGCCCTCCGCTTCAGGCTCCAAAGAGCCACCACAATCGACGACGCGGACGCGAGCGAGCAATTGCCCTTAAAAACCACTTAGCGGCAGACGTCGAGCGTTATTCTTAGCAAAGTGCGTCTGCTCAACCTGGCGTGAGGATGCCATGCGGACAACCCTGTGGTTCCTCTTGGCGGCCCTAACGTCGACTTTCGACTGTACGCAAGCGTTCACCCTACCACTTCGAGTGCCTTTGTACTTCTCGGCTTCGAGCAGGACGCACATCGGAAGCGAATACGGTAAATGTTGGACGTTAATGACATAAAATCAAACGTCTTTTGAGAGCACACGTTATAGTTAAATTTCATTTGTTTTTGCAAGGGTCAGTGCGTTCCTTCTCCCGACCCGACGCTTCATCGGAGTCCTCTGTGTATCAACAAGCATATTTTTACTCCTCAGGCCGCACGGTGAACCTCGCATCGGGGTAAAACGGATTTTTAGTACCTGTTCACTTGCCGTTCTGTTCCCAACGAGAGGTGATTCGCCGTACCGTGCGATACTTCGTGATGTACCGTTTTGCTGTATTTATAGTGCGGCAGTACGGTTCGGAGTGGTCAGTACGGAACAGAGTACGTTACGCGCCATAAAATGACGTACTACATGCCGTACTGTGCCGTTCCGCGCCGTCCTTAGTGTAAACGGCACGGCCTTTTTGGCACTCAGCGGGACGGCAGTACGGCACGGAGTACGATACCGGGGAGTGGCTCCGCAACGTCTCTGTGCTCGAATGACCTCTTCTTCTTGATCAGTTCCGTGATCGCCCATTACCAGTACGTATCCCCGCGTTTGATCCTTCTTTTGATCCTTCTCGTTTTGGCGGTTATCGCGTAGCTTTTTTGCGTAGCCCGTCCGACGCGAACTATGGTCACAGAAAATTGTGGTCACGCGAAAGCTTCCGGGTTACCGCGATTAAATTCTCGTATGTGAAGCCCTTGGTTCATTAAGTGCTGGACTGACTTCGCATTTGCCAAATCGGCTTTGGAACGTCGCTAGTGTATTATTAGTGTGTTTCATGACAAAATGACAAAAGACATCAAATTGCGTTATATGTGGTGCATTGATTTCGCAGTAGACCCCGTTGTTTCAAAATGCATGAGTCTTTTGACTCGATGTACGTCACAGAGCAATTAGCCAAACAAGGAAAACAAGAAACGTTTCATAACGGAAACAAGCATGACGTCGACCACTCCTCCGACTTCCGATTAATTGTTGCGCACTGCGCATCTCCCTAGAACAAAGGGTCTTGCGACGACAAGTAAAAGTCCCAACTAACACTGATGTTGATGTCAACGTCTTTTTGTCGTTTACCATACCTATGCGGACAAGGGGCCGGAACGCATAAGCGGATTGCTATAAAATGAACTTCCGTTGAATAGCTCAATATATGTACGTGTGTACCTAGCGCGTGACCACGGCTAAATGGCTTCCGCACCGCGTGTCTTCCGCGAGGGCAAGCACCGTATGAGCGCCGTGCGCTTAAGTGCACCCATACTAGGTCCCGCTTTGGGTCTGTAAAGTGCCAAAGGGCGTAAAAAGGCTGGACCCAGACCTGAGCCGCGTGGAAGAGACACTACCACCAAAAATGCAGCAGTCGTTTTTAATAACAGTACTCTAAAATGTGCAACGTTGTTCGACAAGATGAAGGGCTGTCAGTAACGTAGAGTTGTAGGAACACCTTCACCTTGGTCCCATGTGGGTCGTATGCGTTGTCTCTGAAAGTGCTTTCATATTTGAATACCGCTGCTTCCTCTGGGGACGTGAATAAGATGCACATGCGCACCACAAAACGCTTCCTCGAAGAATTTAGTGACATGTATCCGCTCTCATCCGTCATATTTTCCATTATTTTAGCCCATTTTAAGGCTGTTAATTTTCTGAAGAGGACGTCACTCAGAAAATTGCATAACCGAATCACCACGAAAACATTTAGACATCTTCATGCTGCCAATTCACGTAACATAGAACAAGTTTGAGGATAAAAAGCTATGAAGTGCACTCTTGGGCTTACGAAACTTGTTTTCCTAGAGCATTTCACGCAGTCGTACACTTTGCTTTTTGCAGGCTATTCACGTCTGAGCACGGCACGGTCGGCACGCTTCATGCTCTCGAATCGCCTAATGTCGGAGCGTAGTCGACGACGCAGGGCCCAAGCGACGTTCACAAAGCGGTCGTCGGCGGAGGCAGCGGCTCAGGCGCCAAAGTAGGTCACCTGACATCACCTTAGAGGACGCGTAGGCGAGCCGAACGAGTTTGTTCAAGCGTTAAGCCTGAGGACATAGAAGCTCAAACATCCTTGTGCTTCCTTCCGAAAAGTGCCGTCAGTGGAATACAACTGACATTGTCGCCAACGGTTCGAATTTGATGTCCCATTAAGTCCAAATTTCGAGCAAGGTACCGCGGTATTAAGTCTAGTAGCATGGACCTGCATGTGAGCCACACTTTAGTCTCACGATCGTACGAAGTAGGCCTGGGCAACCCACCGGGTCCTAGAACCGCCGGCCCCTGTTTTAGGAAAAAAATCGGGTTCAAAAGGGCTCAGATTTCAGAAAAGTTCAGGAAAAATTGATGCGATGGTGCCAGCGACGGAACTCTTCAGGCTAGCGTACGGCGAATACCGCCTTCGAAAAGATATTAGCATGGGGTACAGCATGTAGCTCTCTGACTTTAGAACTACTGAGAACGGTACACGTGTTATGATCTGTGAAAGCCTAAAAACTGTTATGGGCCACTTTCGATAGCGGTAAAACGATCCACTTCATAATGCGTTGTAGGCACGAGAAGCCGCGACCACTTCGATTCGGATGAATAAAACAGCTTGACGATGGACCTCCTCACGCTTGCCTTGGATCTGTGTGGAATTCTACTGTTGGAATAAAAGCACTATTCGAGGGCATTAAGCAATAGGTCAGGTCTGTTGCAATAAAGTCAGCAGTCGAGCATTGCGCCCAGTGAGAGTCAGTCAACCGTCATTGCACCATTCCTGCGTGACACACCACAGTGCTCGAGGACCGAAAGCTGGTCACCAGCGAGATTGCGTAGCGGACACTTGGTCGCCACCGTCAATTAAGTGAAGTAAATGCCTGCTTTTACGTGCTCAATCAGAGTTTTCGCTCTTAGTGGGAAATTGCGCGGTATGACCCGGTTCTTCTTACTGTTTCTTTATGATACAAACCGCCTTGGGCTACTGGCCTTCAAATGTAGACGCGGCCCTGCCGGCGAGCCTTGGGCTTAGGGCGCTGGACCTGATCGGACCTCATTCTTGACACATATCAGTAAGTGTCTTTGGTACTTTCGGGTAGTTTTTACAGGTCGATTCGATACGTTCTTGCTTACCTCAGAACTCCGAGGCACGTAACCAACGTTTCTCTCTGTCCGGATGACAAAAAAAGAATAAAGAACGCATTGTGAGCAGGCCAGCTGTGCGACGTGATGTCTCGCGATTTGGACGAGATCCAAGTAAAAAGTGGGCAACACTTTGGCGGTGAAACACCTAAGAAAAGAATCGATCGATTCGTTAGCTGCTCCTCGTCTTGGCCAAGAAGCTAGCGGCTGTCGGGTCGTTAGGAAAGTCCGAATTGCTGGTCGGAGCACCTGATGGCCGCAGCCGGCCCACCCAATTGTTTTTCCATTCGACTCAGCTACTAACCGATCCGCGGGTATCACATCCGACCTGAGAAATTAATTAGGCTCCTGTATAAAAGCATATTTGCCGACCGATAGCGACATGAAAGATGTATCGTTTGTTTGGCCTAATTGACCTCTTGAGTGCCTTACCTCTCCGTACTATTTCATCGATACTTAAAGACCTGTGTGACTTGGCCCTTGTTTTGGCTACCTAGTTAGCGGCTGTTGAGTCGCTACGAACGACCGAACGACGGCTCGGGACGCCCGGCGGCATGAGCCGACCCAGCAGCTGTTTTTTTTTCGGTCGATAAGTTCCCAGTTGAGCCGCAGATTCCAAATCCGTCTTGCGAAGTTCGTTCGACTTATTAAGCGCCACTGTTCCGATGAAGCGGGTTTTTGCCTAAACATAGCAAGGTGAAAATGAAGTAAGGTCAACTTCACTTCACTGCAGTTCGCTTCACTGAACTTTTTTACTGAACTTAGCACTTCATCAGTAAAAGACAATGATGAAGTTGGTCTTTTTCTCGAGCAGGTGAAGCAGAAACGAGGTATCGTCAACTTCACCTCGCTTCAATTCCACTGAGCTTAGCTTTCTTCACTGAGCTTAGCAGTTTAGCAAAACAGTACTAAGCCTTTACTTGCGGAAACTTATGGCGGCATGAAAGACGTTTCTAGCTTCTTCTTTTAGGCTCGTATAACGTTTAAATAAATTTTCCTAGTGGACAGTTTTTGGCCGGTGCCTAATGCTCTAAGCTTCGGCATCGTTAAGCCTCCAACATTAGCCACGCGCGTTCATTTCCTGGTTGTTTATCCATCTTGCTCTGTTTCATCATAAACTTCTAGGCATGGGCTTCGCCGTGCTGATATTGTTTGCCGTTCTGCTCGTACCATCCGGTGGGATCGTCCTTGACGAGACGTCCGCTGTGGTCCTCAACGATGACGGCACTCCACGCATTAGCCTACATGAGAATGTGGGCGTCGTCAGTCACGAATACCGTCCCGTAGCCGAAATCGAGTGGCCCATGAATCTGCAGGCCGACGAGAGGATTGCTACGAGCGCCGGTCCGAAGCTGCTGCGCGTAGAAAATAGGTCACTACTGGTGCCAACCCGGGCAACTCCGCGCCTAGACCCTCAAACTTTCAAAGCACAAAATTTCAAAGTTAGACCCGTCTAGGGACTCAAAAATTTGACAAATTTTGGTCAAACTGGTTAAATCTTCAGCTAATTTTTGCTGTGCCCTCCCCATCCTCCGGGCCATTTCCAAAACCGAGAGCGCTTGTTCTGGTGCTGGCTAAATGCAGCAACAATTCATTCTTAGCCACTTTTCGAATGCTGCGCCAAGCGGCCCTCTATCGCCACTTGCGAAACCGAGAGCGTTGTGAGCAGTACGATGGTGGACCACCGATGCAACTCATGTACGACCCCGAGTCGCAGCACGGCCGTGACGGTTCCGGATTCTACTGGCAGTGCCCGGCGTGCGCGCAGCAGACACCCGCTAGCAAGAGAATCGTCAGGCTGCCTCCACCAGGACAGGTAATCACTACTGGAACTCTATGCTTGTGAGGTCGAAAGCCACCTCCGATTTCGAACCAGTTCAAAAATTTGAAATTGATTTTGTTTAGCGATTGCGATTCATGGAAGAAACGACTGGTTACCGATTCTACGATTGCCTTCTCTAAGACATTCGCGTAAGTACAAACGCTAGGCAAATGGGCCGCCGCTGTGAGCAGATGAGACTTTCAGTTCTTTGTCAAATTTGCCTCAAATTTTGTGAATGTCGCCTGCGGCGAGCTCGAGGAAACGATCCATACGAATTGTGAAGTCGGCCTTCTGAACCGACTACCGTGCCGAAAAGGCCGAGGACTTTATCGTTCTCGATTACTGAAAGCTGCTAGATCTGGTGTGCTATGATTCCTATCCGCCCGGGATTGGCCTGACAGCTATGGATGTGGAACATGACAAGATTTCCAGGTCCTCCGCGACCAGACCACCGGTGTCGTGTTAAACGACGAGGGCGACCCATTGACCCGGATCGGCGACCGAACTGAGCTTGGAATGGCAGTCATGTTAAAATATTCCGTCGCACACGACAGAGCTGGAAAAAGGATCTTCAGATACTTCCGTAAGTCCTCCAACAAACTTAGACATTTGGCACATTTACCCCTGAATTTGAGGGGTAGGGCGCAAGTTTGGCGTTTTGGCTCGATTTTCTTAGACTTCGGCAACCGTACCGCGCCTTGTTCTGTTTCCGTGCCATTTTCCGTATTCCATGGCAAGGAATACCGTACGGGTGGGGTTCCAGTACTAGTACTGCCGTACTCCGTGCTGTACTGGTACGGCACGGAACACGGCAAGGCTCGAAAACTGAGGCCGTTCCGCGTCGCCTTAGTGGAGAACGACACGGAATACGCCCCGTTTTGCAGCCGTGCCCTATTCCGGGCCGTAGAGTACGGCACGGAATACGGTACGGGGACGGTCAGTATGGCACGGAGTACAGTACGCGAGGAGGTTTGCCGAAGTGTAAGGCATGTAAAACTTTAGCTGGTTATATTGAAATATTCATGAAGATTCCTTATTTTTGGGCATAAGCTTGACTTTGCCAGATGGGATTTCCACCAACAAAAGATACTTAAAAGGTCTAGTTGGTGTTAGGGGGGACTCAATATATTCTCTAAAGCTCTGCTAAACTTGATAATTCTTGTGACACAATAGGTATAAAACGGTTCTAAACTTGCAGCGGACTTCCACCTGCAGTACGCAGTCCTCCAAGTATTCGCCGCGAGTGACTGGTTCAAGACGAGTAAGCCCTGCGACACCTGTCCCGGGCATCCGCCGATGCACCTTACGCACGCGGAGCAGGAGAACCCAACATTGTACAACGTCTTCTTCTGGGAGTGCCCTCCGTGCGAAAGGCGGCGTGCGCACGACGAAGCCCGTCATGAACGAAGAGGACTTCGAAATTGAAGTGAGTGCTTTCCCTGCGTGCGGGAAATAGGCAGCGTTTAAAACTACAAGGTGAGCATGTGGGTAGGGCGGATTGCACGTTAACAACGACAAGTGATCACGGGCGTCTGTGCGCCGGTGTCAGACCGGTGTTCAGGCGTAGTACGTAAAAATAACCCGCTGATAGGACGGATAGGGTAGGGTACGATCTCGGTGGTGTCGCATGCGGCGAACACTTTCGCCGCTGCGTATTATAAGTTTAGCTTCCGACTTACTAGAGCTAGGACAGTGTTTTTTAAGCGGTTAATGTGGCTGAATTAGGCAACTTTAGACGGGTCTCACGAGAAGGTGAATTTTCGAGATTTTGGCTAAAATTGGACAAATTTGTGTAGAAATTTTTAAACCATTATGTAGGCATGATTAGAAATAGAACCCAACCACCACCATCACTTTCTGAACGCTCCCTAAGCAACAATTTTCAATTACCGGCCCTGACAGCTCGCTTGACGCCCTGTTTAGGACGTACCCATTTCCGTCAAGATCGACCCTCGTCTGTTGCGGAACGAGCTGCGAGGAAAACGTCCATACTGATGAAACCGAACAACCAAGGACTACCATAAGCTTAGCCAACCTTTGCTGGTATTGTCGACGCCCAGTTTGCATTTCTCGGTTTTCTGTGAATTATTAAGCGTAGCCTTTTTCCTACTGCTGCATTATCTGCGATCTTGGTCCACGAATATGCAACCACGCTGAATAATACGTTCGATATACCGTGCATTCATTCAGTTTCAAGTGGACAATAGCGCTACTTAAGGACAGTATGGAGGATAGATATGTGTGAGCACTTAGAAGTAGGAAAACGACTTGACTGAGATCCATCATCGGCTTGCGGAGTGAGCACCGCTCGTTAGAACGCATCATTCTAAAGCAAGAATGTCGCTATCATACGATGACCAAACGTCAGGAGGTGGTAAGGAATAGTGCTCGGGACCGGCCGTTCCCGTGCCCGTTTTTCACGGGCACGGGGAACGGCACGGGGGTGGGGTCCATGGAACGGGTGCCGTTCTTGGACCCGTGCTTTTCCTAAGGGGGACCCTTTGGTGAAGAAAAAGTTACCAAAAGTATGCATATTTTGTGCAAATTTTTAACTATTTTTCTTTAAATTTTCCATTGTTTGTTCTTTTCTACTGCTTGAATCACGATACCTTAAGAGCTAATGGCCAAAATGGCTGCTCTGGTGAAGTTTTTCTTTGAAAATACGGCTTTTTGGGCGTATTTTTCACTTGGAGGACGAGTACGGGTACGGCCGTTTTTTTTGGCACGGGGACCGGCACGCGGGGGGGGGGGG
>JNEY01000631.1:56843-90598 GCA_020875895.1 Aphelenchus avenae | reverse complement strand
CTCCGAATCACTCCAATTTTTCGAAACCGAATCCGAATCCGGTTCCGAAGCAAAAGGACCGAATTTCCGAATTACCGAATCCGAATCCGAATCCGAATCCGAATCCCCATCCCTGGTCCATGGCGTACGAAAGTAGCACTAGCCCGTCCCGTACCTTATTACGACACGTGTTTTACACCGTACTGGTACGGTACGGACCCGTGTCAGTGCCATACGGAGTAAGGTACGAGATGGTCAGTATGATGCGGTTACCGCTTGCCGGTCACTCAAATGTGCTGAATGACACAGCTACAGTCCTACGTTCCAGGAGAGACAACGTACCACCGCGCCGTAGTCGTCGTAGTACCCGAAGTGAGGATTGAACAACCATGCGACGACGAGGCTGCTATAGACCGGAGACGGAGTAAGAACGATGAAGACGACCATGTAAACGGTCGGTAATATGAGCCAGATATTCGTAAGTTTGCCGTGAAAGAGACGTCTGGCCATTTGCGGATTGGCCATCTCGAGGCACCGGTTGAACGCGAGAATCATTGAGGTCATTGACTCGGCGCCCCATAGTCCTAAGAATGGGCAAATGTCAGCTTTCATGCAAATATACATGGCGTGACTATCATCTTAGTGTCGTCCCTATAACTCACCCAGCCCGAGCGTTCCTGCGAGGTAGATAAACATCGGATACGAGCAATAGACGGCACCGACAATGGCGAAGTAGCCCGTCAGCAAACCACTAACCCCCATGCAGATAGCATCGGTTACGCCCAGGTAGAGCATCAACTTGTAGCAGGAACTCTTGCGGATTGACTTCTTGCTTAGCGCCCATATGCACGGAATGTAAAGGGCCTAAATTCGGCACGTGGACATTGCGTGCAAACACTTCTGACAGCGAGAATAGCTCTAGCAATGTGTAGATTTACCTCAAAGAATACGAACAGCGCAAGCAGCGCTGCGCCCGGAACCACATGACGTCGGTTCTCCAGCGGAATGTCGTCGACGCTGTAGAATGAGCAATTGTATCGTTCAAGAAAGCCGGAATAGCTGCCGAACAAGGGATTCATGAGCATAATTTTCTGCCTGGTGTAGCTGAAAATCGGAGCTATGTGTGTGGATCAACGGCGATGTGTAGTCTTGTGCATACAAGGCGAGTTGCATGCGACGCGCGACAAGGTCCCGGGAGAACTGTTCTATACGTAGTACAACCCTGCACATACGGGCCCTAGGCCCGCCGGGCCGGCCCGGGCCTCGATTTCGCAGAACCAGCCGGGCCCCGGGCCGGGCCTGGGGTAGGCCCGGCCCGGCCCGTTTAAGCCCGGCTCAGGGCTAAAAACTTGTCACATTTTGATCAAATTTTCAATACATTTTTGGTAAATTTAGTCAATAAGTCGCTCTGACGGTGCCTGCGGCAAGCTATTTTAGGTGAAAATACTCGAATGTTGTATTTTTAAATCATTATGAGGGGCAACACTTTAGCCTATGGAAAGTACCTAAGGGGGGACCAAGGGGATTTTTCGGGTCAGGGGATGGCGGGACGGTCTGCCGGGCCCGCCGGGCCTTTAAGGCCCGGCCCGGGCCCGGGCCTTGATTCGAGGCCCGCGGGCCGGGCCTCGAGTTGAAGGCCCGTTGTGCAGGGTTGACGTAGTACTGCACGACGCACGACGAATATTTTGATAAACAACGCGAAGACAACACCTTTCTTGCTTGCTTCCGTTAAGAGGATTCTTTGAACACGTCTAGTTCCTCATGACGAAAGAAGGGGGGGCTTAAAGGCTAATGAGTGAGCTCACTCATTAGCCTTCAATACGAAAAAAACAGGGTGAAAAACAAAAAAAACTCGCGGCTGGGAAAGAAGACCAAATGAGAAACCCATTGAAATGCAATGAAATGTTGCATAACCGGGATCAACTAGCAAGAGTGTAACCCGACAAAAGTCTTAAGATTTCAGAACAGCAAGCAGACATTGTCGTTGGACCACCGGTCTACTCGGGGACTCGCCGTCGTCCGAGGTGACCTCAGTCGCTGGACAGGCAGCACATGTACGACCGTCCGCATTTTGCACATATCCAGTCTGGTTCTCTATGGGCGCCAATTATGTTGGGTCCAGCAGCGCAGACTCTAACCCCAGTAAAGTCATGCACCTTAACAAGCAGCACAGTGGTCACAATTTTCTTAGTAAACTGTCCATAGTACCGACCGATGCAAGGCCTTTGCACCACGCATAGGGAGCTGCGTTCGCAGCAGGCATACTCTGAATGAGGCATCTGGAGTTTCCAAGAACAAGCAAGAAAAATGAAGGGGAAAAGTGCCGTTAAGACGTTTCATCTAGCCGCACGATACACCACACGCAGGGGTTTCCGCATTAGCCTTTTGTTCTTACCTAGCGATCTACGATTTTGACATTGCACATGCAAGGAGTATCACTGCATTCGTGAAATGTAGCGTGCATGGCTCATCCTTGGTAGTTCATAAGAAGGCTGTACTTTGGCAATCCGTTTGAAATTTCTGAGAACGAGTGGGACGACGAGAAACCGAGCCTCGAAAACGTCTAGTCTGGCTACTGCGGAAAACATACATACCTACACGAAAGCACGTCTAAAGCTGCCTACATGGCAAACACAACGAATGTAGACAGCTTGCGTGTTGAAGCTTGGGCACATGA
Source organism: Aphelenchus avenae (assembly GCA_020875895.1). NCBI lineage: Eukaryota > Metazoa > Nematoda > Chromadorea > Rhabditida > Aphelenchidae > Aphelenchus > Aphelenchus avenae. The sequence continues at coordinate 87,942 of JNEY01000631.1, read as the reverse complement.
ATCAGTACAACACAAAGAAAGGCACTCTGAACACGAACTTCGCGCGCTCTGGTCCATGTATTTCGACAAATATGCCAGTATCACTACACCACATTGACCGTTCATCGAGCATACGGGGACAAGCAAAGCTCAGGTACAATGCCGGGAATTGTCGGAGGATGTACCCAGGTCAGGCGGCCGCATTGGCAGCGTCAGCAACCGGCAGATTTCCTGCCGGGTTTGGGTTCAAATGCTATTGCGCATCCTGCTAGATATTTACGGCGACGTAAAGACGACAAGGACAACAAGCGCTGCACGCGGTAAAATGGTGGACTTTTGTTCCAGCCTACAAAGGGCCTGAAGAACGGTGTTATAAATAATACTTCGCACGTTCCAGTTTGGAAGCATGACCTAACAACGGAGACCACGTTGCACGTCCCACGCTCCGTCCGTTCTGGCGGCGTGCATCTGCATAATTAATACGCATCGCGTCTCATAAAGTGCAACAAAATTCCGAGAAGTAACACCTCGCGGAACCGAACGGGCCATGCAACTGCCAATCATTCGGCTCAAGGTTTCTTTCGATGCACCGTTGCCAAAAAAGGCGCATTGCAGGCAGATGCATGCTTTCCGGTTATATCGGCAAACAGCCTTAGGGCATCCACACAAGTAGATAACTCATAAATGTGCGTGCCGTCATAAGCAAGATGGGTAACGGTGTGCGGGCATTGCAGATGCAACGCGATATTGAAGTCGGCAAAAAGCAGTCTCTACCAGGAATGAAATCACCGGCATGTCAGCAGCCACTTCGAAGTAGTGCTTAGAACTACCTTTAAGAAAAATGCAGGTTTCCGCTGTGCCCTTTTTCCGGTTCCGGTGGCATGTCATTTTGCGGAGCTCTCTGAAGTTGCCGATGTACCCATGAATGGGATCGGTGATGCCACTCCGTGGTAACGGACGTGGAGCTAATCCACTATCTACCATGGCTGCGCTCCTCTCGGGAAACGTACCGAGTGTGGGCCTTTAGTGCTGCCGTAAGCAAGTAGGACAAATGACTGCCTAACTCGTGGCTCTAAAAACGCTCATGACCGAGGCACTATTGCCTGCTAGCGTAGATGCCTGCATGTATTCCGTGATCGGAAAACGTTGGAGCAATTGGGATTAAGGTCGGATCAGCTCGCGCTCGTAAAAAAATGTGTAAAGCCGGGACGGAACAGTCCAGTCAAAGGACGCGGACCCCATGAGGATGCCCTGAGCTTAATGCGCACCTTTATAGCTTCTTCTTTGGATTTGTTGCCCCTACGCGGGGATTGTTCCAGGAACCATTCAACAACAACACACCTAATGATGAAAGGTGCACACTCTCCGTTGTTAAAAAGAGTTTCATCTGTCACAAATAGCGCACGCAAAAATAGTGCCCGAGCCATTGCATGAAGGGGCCAGTCGAATACGTCGTAGGTAGATTCTGGCGCAAGCTAACTTCTAGCTGCATCTGAGCACACCGAAGTATGTAGCACTTGCACGGTTAAGTTACGGTTGCGCCCATGCAGCCTAGTTAAGGCGTGACTCCGCCACGGCTATAGATTACCCTATATAGAAAGTGAAATTTTGGGCATGAAGCCTACATCATACGAGAGCAAGGAGTACGGAGGAAACAATATAACACTGGTGCCAGAATGGATCTGACATCTACCCGTCTAACCCTGTGTCTTGTATGAGTCTTTTTACAACAGTACGTCGCGCCACAGGATGCAGACGACGCCTTAAGCCCGCAATTACAACGAAGCTAAGAACAAGAACACTGATTGCTTGGGTCTTTTTAAGTGCGAGTACAATGGAGAGGAAAATGCAATACCGAAAAAGGGCATTAATACATTCGAACAATTCATTGAAAATGGAGGTTGGGCCCGCTACTACGCAGGATGTGAGATAGGGATCAGTGCGGCACTTTCGGTAACAGTTCTGAGCGGCGAGCTCCCCCCCCCCCGCCATTGTAGCGGCACGTGGCACCGGGAGAATTCTGGCAACAGGAGCAATACCCATGCCAGAGATCGTGTCCCGTAGTGATCAATGTAGAGGGTGTGTGTGTGTGTGGGGGGGGGGGTGCGACGACCCCTTAATCGTGTGGTGTGGCAGCATTGATATTAGGTAAGCAAAAAAAATATGTCAGGGAACATGAGCGATTTCGATTGCTAACAAAACTCATGCACTGAGAATTTTGAAATGGTTCAGTTTGAGGGCAGCAAGGCATTACTGGCAAGGCCTTAAAAGGTGTCGCGCACCGAGCGTCAGCATCATAAACGAAATTCAGGACTTCATACTGCGTAAAGGCAGAGCTAAAGCCATTTCGGTTGCAGAAGGCACATTCTCACTAGCTGACGACAGGATGACGCTTGCTATCAAGATTGACGTTTGCTCAACTCCAAAAAGATCAAGTAGAGCGTCTGCAAATTGGGTACAAATTCGCGTTTGTTTTCGCTACTTGGAAGCTAGGCGCTCTGCAGCCATTCGGGCCGAGATCACGTGTACGACAACAATTGGCACATCCCCGCACTATGATCCTTGTTCGGAGCCGTTTCCAGAATGCAATCTACGTTTGTAAGCACGTAAGTTTGCTGGTTCCTGCATTCTTGTATTAGTGACAAGAGACAAGGGACATCAGCACCCGTTTTCCATGATAGACCCCCAGTTTCCAGGCTCCCAAGTGGGCGTCTTCACAATGAATTTGTAAAGTAATTATATGCTTGTTAATGCTTAATTCAGTGCGTCATCTCAGAGGTCTGCTGGCTGCGTAGGTAACTCGGTACAAGCGAAGCGTTACAAATCTGAATCACCGCTTTAGCAAACCCACTGATAAGAGTGCGTCAGTGGACTGATGCCCGGCCGTGGTCGGGCCGACGGCCCAAACATCCTCCCCTGACGTCCATTGATTTTTCGCGACCTTTAGTGAGGACTTGACAAAGCTCGAATCAAAAGTTCCGTTGAGCGTGTTTTCTAGATGTCCGAACTTCTCGAAGGAGTAACTTTGGTGCAGCACGACGGTAACGAAGTGCCTGCTGATGACGCTTTGCGAGGCAAACTCGTCGTGTTATTCTTTTCGTCCGGTTACTGCCCGCCATGCGGCAAGTTTAACCCACCGGTAGGTAGACGAGCACTAGCAACCGTTGTGTATTTTAAACCTGGTTTATTGGACTACGCGTTTAGACAGTCACTGATAGCCCTGTTTGCCCTGAGCGGAACGTCTCACCAGTTTTGAAGGTAACGTCTAGTGGTTGATGGCAACTCGGCCTAGCAATGCCCATCTACCCAGTCGTACCAGACGCGGGTTTTCCTTCAGAAGTTCTACGAGACCCTGCAGGCTGCCGGCAAAAGCATCGAAGTCGTCTTCGTGTCACAGGACCGTTCCGCAGAGGAGCTTCTAGAGTACTATCAGTCGCAGCAAGGCCCATGGTCATATCTGAAATTCGGGGACCCGCACATCAAGTAAGCTGCATGGTTTGGTTCGACGCATTTAGGTAAGTTTCAGAACTCTCTACGAGAAATACGAGGTTAAGGAAATTCCGGATTTCAAGGTTATCCTTCCCAACGGGGATGTTATCGTTGGCAAGGAAGCACTCTGTGACATAGTATGTTGCTTTTTAATTCTGTTCCTATTCCAGCGATGTTCTCCTCGCAGTAGTTATTCATCATACGTAAACCTTTATTACTTAGGCCCGTGGCAGTGATCCCATCGAGCTTTTCGAGAAGTGGCAAGCTGGATCAAAGTGATAGCGCTGCTTGGAGAACAGATCTAGAGCTAAGTAATTCATTTTTTATTGAACTTTTCCGAGAACTGATCATAAACGTTAAACATTCTAATGTCTCCTAGCAGCTCCGAAGCCTTTGTCTTTTGGTGGTTTGAGAGCTTTCTTCAAGCCACCGGTTCTTCGGCCTTGGCGGTTCCACCCGTAGGCTCCGTAACGTCGGTCGTCTTTGATGATCAGTTGGCGGCGTATGGTTTGAGGAGATTTGAACGACGACCGATAGTGGCGGCATTTTCTTCTTGCTAAACGTTCTCGTCTGTTGGTTGCTCGAGTTCATCGCCCGCTTACATTCTCCGATACATGACTGCGCACGTTAGGGCATCAATGGCTGTCAGCAAGCGACTGTACGTCCCAAACGTATGCGAGATATTGGTGTCGGCAATAAGCTCGTACAGCAGACATCCGGCGTGAGGAACGAAGTTCAGGAGGAGCTCGGACACCAGCGCGTACGTGACGAAGGCGTTGCCCTAAAGGTATAAAGGGTGACCTCCAGACAGCTCAGCATTGATCCGCTTTGAGCATGAGCATACCCGGGTCATGCATAGGCGAGAACAGGACCGGAACAGGTTAGGACGGATGACTTCAGAACGGAATGGAACGATCTAGTCAGTTCTAGTTAAAGTACGCCACTCAGTCCCCGACCCGTACCTTTCTAGCGGCGGCCACCATCGCCTGCTATCGACGATTTTTTTGCTTGCTTATTAAGTCATTCCGCTGCTTAGACTTCGAAATGAATTACGAAATCTACCTGCTTTAAAACATACTTGTCTGGAACGGAATAGACAGAACGGTCATTTGAGACAGGACCGTAAGTGGTGGAAAAGCTTATCGGTAGAACACCCTAGCCCTACTGCGTAAAGCGTTCTTCGAAGGTAATAAAGTGCATACCGAGTTCTTCGAGGCTGCGCTGTGCGTGTAGAGGGCCATCTTAGCATTCTGTCTTTTCAGCAGATGGAAGAAATTCAACGAGCAGACGAAGTTTAGCGTGCCAAATGTCACGCGAACGAATGATTGCCAGTCGTCTGGTTGGTCCAGAATGCAAACTGTATGTTTGCATGCTAGAACGTACTTTCTTACAATACGTTTCCAGAGAATCTAGTACCCACCAGAATACACTGAAGAGTTTCTGCCAATTGTACCATTCGTGGTCCCGTTGAAGGTGCCGTTGAACATTCCAAATGAGGTGCCATTAAACGAGCCGAATGAAGTGCCATTCGTAGTGCCATTTATAGTACTGTTGTCGTACCATGGCCGCGGTCTTAGCATTGGCGGAAGGTAAATGTATAGCGTGTTGGCCGTCGACAGCGCAACAATGAATACGCATGTTGTGCATACTATCCGCTTGTGTAGTTCGCGATAGTTCAACCCCAACAATAGCGTCAGAGAACGATCCAGCGTCAGAAAGAAGACTGCGACGGGGATGCTGCAGGACAGACCTCGTTCCCAGATAACTGTCTAGAAGAAGAAAATTACCAAGACGAAACCTAAACCACATGCTTCCGACCGCGGTTCAAAATAGGATGGGGTCGGAGCTCCGGGACTCGAGGTCGGGGCAAGGCGGAGCGGAGGTGGGGGGAGGGGAGGCTAAATGCTCTCGGAAAATCGAGGTAAAGTCGCCATTTCCATGTTTCCAGGTAAGTTCGTGCACAATTAAATTAGCTTCATTCGTTTGGCTGTCGTTAATAGCTATCAGCATAAAGTTACAAAGCCCTACAGCTTGTGCAAAACGAAGCATAATGAGGAGGCCCGGGTGTGCCTCCCCCGCACTGGATTGCTTACCCATAAATGATATCTGTAGCTGAACACTTCAGATGAGACCCACTGCAGTGGGACGAAGATGCTGTTGGGAAACGAGATTACGCTCTCAATCATCCAGAGAACGAGGAAGGTTTTTAGCATCAACGACATGTCACCGGAATTTGACTTGAAGACCCGCTTGGCCGTGTTTACGAACAGAGACAGAGCGATCGCATGGAATACCAGAGCAAAGATGCTCTGTACGAGGCGAAAGTAGCGGTTAAGGTCCCTCCAGAATTCCATGTTTTCGAGCGTACCTCTCACTCACACTAAGCAGGAAGCACTGGACACGATTAGATCTCAGTTAATCGCAGTACGTCTGACTATAGCCCTTGTTCGACCTCCTAGTTCGCCGAAATTCCAGTTTTGTAGTGTACACAAGTCCGTTCCACGTGTGCCGCGGCATGCTGCTGAAGTGCCCGTCGCCCACTGCCTGCGTGTTGAACGGCTAGTTTTGTATCCGTGGCGAAAAAATTTCGTCTGATGTTGTAAAGTTCCTCGTTTTGTTCGATTTAGTAAGAAGCAATGTAGCTACATACTTTGCGTCGCAAAAATTAATGAAATTGCGTGATTAAGGGCAGTGTTTGAACGCAGTTAACGGATTTTTCCACTTTGGAAGAGTTTTGAGGCCTTTACTAAGCCGTTTTGGAATAGCCAGCGTCATTCCACGTTCATAAGGCAATCAAATTTCGCCATAATGTTCGAAAACAAAACGAGATACGCTTCGTCGTTTCATTGGCTGATCGCTGAAATAAGCTGATCAACAAGCTCTGTATGGGATCAATTTACGACGGCAGAGTCCAGCCGCGAACAGCTGGACACTATCAAGTCAAGCTTGCTGCGACGACTCGTCTCATCATTGCCTACGATTGCACCATGATAGCGCCAAAGCAAACGAAGGGCGACTGCGGTGATAGTCACTTCGATTGCGGGAAGTAAGAAAGAAAGTACGACGTACTGGAGGCTCCAGAACGGAGTATACCGGTTCACGAATACGTAGCAGACCGCTGGGAAGGTCACTGGGACTGGGGCCAAACTGGAATCGATGTAAGAGTTACTGTGCATTCAACGCCATCAAATTCTTTTGCGACTGAGTTACAGGATTTGATACCACGAGGCGGCCATCCACTGTGTTTACCTGCTACAAAATATCAAAAAACTACGTAATAAACTGTTGCCGTACGACTACTCAGCATTGTCGGGCTGTAAAATGCGATGATGGACAAGGCTATCACGGGCACGAAGGAGCAGTTGAACACGTTGAACACGGTCATCGTTTCCACGTGGGACTCAGCGCTTGTTACGAAATCGCTCACTGAAGATGCACGTTAATGCGCTGTCTGTAAAATTACGCACTATGCTTACGGCCCCAAATTTCGAGTAATTTATAAAAACCCGTTAGTGATGATTCTCAGATGGGTGCAGAAGGTGACGGCGGCATGAAGTAAGTCAATGGCCAATAGATTTGCCCTACGAAGTCGTATGCCTGCGTTTATTGCCTGTTTGGAGTGGAAAATCGATGCTGCTAGGAGCATCGCTGCGAGTACATCACATAGCTTTGAAGGCCATACACGTCTGAGTTCATCGCATGCGAACCTGATGCTCCCAACGACTTCTTACCGTCGCGAATCTGCCGATGTCGTCCTCAACGACAAATACGGCTTTGCGACTAACGGCAGCATTCGCCGGAATATATAAATCGGCCGCACTTTAGAAAGCATGCGTTCGTAAAAGTTTTAGAACACGATTACAAGATGAACGGAGATAGAAGAACCGAAAATATGATTTATGCAGAAAGTACTTCCTATGCACTGTCGTGCATATTGTGCATTGCAAATTGTGCACTTAATCCATACATGCAAACAGGCTGACTTCATACAGTTTCATGGAGCATCACACAGATTACGCGGTTTATTAGAATAAATAAAGGCAATCACTAGCCAACATTGATGCCCTTAGCAACGATTGACTGTATGCTAGCACTAATTAGGAGTCATAAGACATTCGGCATAAATTGTCGTGTACATTTGATCGGCACCTCGACTTCTCCGGGGCATGTGCAGCAAGCCTGATCATGTGATGTGCGTCTTTGCGCAGCGACGTACTGTATGCTTGTAAAAAAACACTCCGCCAGCACCATCCGACGCCTCCGCATGTTCCACGCTATGCTCCGCATTTAATGCGCTTAGCTATTTATCTTCTTCTTCATCTTCATAAACCCTGTGGCATGTTAAATATTCGCACTAGTTATATCGCTGGTAGGGAGCGTCCAGGGAAATATGTGTGATCCACATGGGGCTTGTGAACGTACACGGGCAGGGAGTGGACGTAAAAACCTAAATACGCACTTTGGACGGGATGATTCATTCCGTTTTCTGTTCAAATCGGCTCTTGAGATGACGTCCGTCGACCATAGGGGACCAGAAAATGAGAGAACCTTTGCTTCTGGGATTAACAACCGGATTCTAGCCCGAATTACTGTCAAATACTGAAGTATACAAATATCAAAGAGGAACAGTAATTATGAAACTTTATGTTGTTTACGACAGGAACGAGACATTCCGACGTACGTTGTGATCGGAGGTACCACCAGTAACCGACGTTTTGACCTGGGACGAGCATGGCATTACAGCGTTTCGTACGAGTTTACTAAAAGGATTACGAATAGTAAAGTCTAAAGTCGTTACTACTGAGCGCTTCTGGACATGTACCAAGTGTCCCTTAGGCTCTACTTTTTGTTTTGCTTAGACCCCCAATTCCGCAAACAAGTGGTCTAGCTTTGCTTTCCCATCAAAGCACTCAGTGAATTGATGGTAAGGTAATTTTTATGCTGCGAATGGAAGGGCCTAAACAGCACTAGCGGAAATGATGAGGAAAAAAGGCAAAACGGGCGGGCATTGGCGGAAAATGTGCCAAGGGTTATCACTTTTTTTTGAATAATACCTCTTGAAATACCCCAAAACCCCAAAAAACTTTGTACTAACCAGGCCCGGCAAAGAGCCGAAAATTTACTACGGTATGTAACCTGGTAACGAAGAGACAAAGCGGCGCGTTGAGGCAGATAACGTCGGTCACGGGCAAGTGGAAATTGAGAAGAAACGACACCAGCCATGAATTAGTCGTTACCACCGCAAACAGGAACGAAACGTCCAAGCAGGTTAGCACGAAGTGGGACACGGCCTGCAGTACCGCGAACACTAAACGATTTACGGGGGATTAGTGGTAACTGTTCGCTCCTTGCTCCTTGATTTGTCCTCTTTTCGAGCAGACCCGCCAGGATACTCGGTCCGATTCTCTCCGTGGCTACAGGGTCCGACAGCTATGCACATGCCTCCACCCAGGCGAAATTATCTTGTCTTTTGACGACCTAGTAGCGCGTTTGTGATAAGTAGAAAAGTTAAAGAAAGCGAGTGCCAAGAATGAGGGTAATTCCGAGTTTTTCGCAGTTAATTCTCATAATTTTTTGTTTCTCCAAGCGAACATATTCAAGATTACGATATGGATTAATCCGCAGGACAATGCTCGTTTATGACAATATAGCCCGGACAGGATAACCCTGCCCGGACGCTATGCGTTCCAAAGAAACTCTAGGCGTTTCCCATGGAATCTTATCTGCTCTGTTCATGCCCTGTAACTCAATTCCGATACCCAGTAAGAACCCGTACCGAAAAGGCGAAAGTCGTCCCGAAGAGATTCCTTGCGGTATTGACTCAACGTGCGATATGCCATCAACGTCCTCATGTTGAAGTAAAAACACGATAAAGTGGTAATAATGAGTGTTGTAGTCCTGACACATAACATTGCCTAAAACGGTTTATCTTTTAAGAATATTTTTGTTGTTAATAAATTAATAATAACGAGATTTTTTACTTAAAAAGTTCAACCTTAGTTCTAAATTTCGCTACGCTTAGAACAAACTAGAACTTGAGCATGACTGGCTGTCTTTGTCTTTACCATCCATGCCCATGTAGCGGCATTCCAGATCGCCAAGGTCGGCGGTGCCGACGTCTCGTGGTACTCCATCCGACCGAATAGTGCGGGTATGATAGGAAGGAACGCCACTACCAGGACTAGCAATACGGTTAGTTTCATTCTGCGAGGATTAGGCGTAATCTGAAAGAGCCGCCGGCAAATTATCTGCAGGCTGGTTTAGAGAAGGAATCCACCAGTACCCTAAACTAGCGTTCGTCTCTGCCTTCCGGAACGGTGGGTTAGCACGAGCCCAAACATCTTGTGCCAAGTACAGTGACACCAACATATCGAGTACAGACGAAGTCTCAGGTTATTCTGCCTGTGAGTGGAGTGACCCAATTTTGAAATGTGGCATTTCAAAAACTTTGAAAAAAATGTGCAGTTGCATTCCGTAAAATATTGAAAATACCGGAAAAAGAAAACGAATCCAAGGAAAATATTTATATTCCAAACATCTTGGAGTTCCTGCCGGTCCGAGCGATACCCGAGCGAAGCACGCTACGGATTCCGAAGTCTACACAGTAAAGGCCAGACAACGTCGGCAGTCAAGAAGTGGTGAAGCTCACCGTGCTGGTTAGAAACGAAGCCGACGCAAACGCGGTGAATCGATTGTGTGCGATTGCCACATGCAGAAGCACTTGCATATTGGAGAGGTACACATGTGTGGTATGAAGAGGGTCCACCCAACCGGTGAGGAACGGCAGCAGTCCGTACCTCATCAGACGATTGACCGTTAGGTACTGAAATCTCCACGTCGATATGGCTATCACGATTATTGTTCTCTTGAACGGAGCGTGCGAACTCCTCCGACATTACTCGTACCGTTTTCATGAAGGAGAAGGCAAGAACTTTTTCCCAAATCACGGAAGAAACGCTATGGCTGGCAGGTCCACTCGCGGTAAACTTGTGTAAGCGAGTCCTGCTGAGATCGGATCTCCGGGTACGGCCAGAGTACGGTCCGCCCGGCACCAGGTCCGGATCCGTTTCATGGTCCCTTCGCGGGCGGATCCGATTCTGTCGGTGAATCCGAGTCTTTGTCGATGATTCGGGGCCTAGAAACTAGACTTCGGCATGACCCCCCCCCCTCCCCTCATGTATCGTACGCCGTTCTGTACTACCCGTGACCGTACCGTACAAGCTGTACGGCTCGTGCAAAGTCGTACAGGCACTCCTAACCAAGGGCGTAGCTAGGGGGGACCAAGACAATTTTTTCTATTTCAGGAAGTTGTGATATTTGGACACATTTTATACAATTTTTCGCTTAAATTTGCAAAATAAGCGTAAAAATCGCTCTGGCGGCGCCTGCGGCGGGCACTTTTAGGTAAGAAAAACTCTCTCAATCCAAATCGTGGACCAATTTTCGTCGAGTTTTGCCAGGGTGCTCAGATCGCCTTCCCAGGAAGGCATCGCCTTCCCTAGGGGGGGGGGGGTCGACACCTACGGGCGGGGCCGAAAATTTACGAAAAATGGGGTCTTATTAAGAAAGTTTGGTTTCTCTAGCTAATGATGCGACTTGACACAATTTTTTAACTTAATAAGGGCCATTTTGGGGGACGGTGCCTAGCGGCGGGCAATTAGTTATTAGTATCCCCACAGTAGGAAAGTTTCAGCCGAAGTTTCGCGCTAGCAACGCCCGCGGCAGGACACTTCCGGTAAAAAGTCTATAAAATCGCTGTTTAAATGTACTCGAGGGGCAAAATTTGAACTTGTTTTGCAAACGGGCCCAAAAATCCCCTTGGCGGGCTATTTTTTCTACAACGCACATAGCCATCAATTTTTGATCATATTCAGTAAAAAATAAAAGGAATTTTTACCAAATCCACCTAAAAACCTAAAATAAGACTAAATAACATTAAAACACCCAAGGATTACTGTTTTAGGGGCCCTGAAGCACTGTATAGGTGAGAACATGCTACAATACGCCGAAAAAATCGCCTTCTCAGGACCGAAAAAATTGCGCTGTTCGCCTTCCTAGACCTGTTCAACGCCTTCCCAGGCCAAATTTCATCTGAGCAGCCTGAGTTTTGCTTCAAGTAAGGCCGAAAATCGTTCTGACGGCGCCTGCGGCGGGCTGTTTTAGGTCTATTTACGAAAAAATGACTATTTGAGACCACTAATAGGGCGAAAACCGGACGCTTCAGAAAAGTACCAAAGGGGGGCCAAGGCATTTTTTTCGGCGCCGGCATTCGGCCGGAGCCGAAAGCCACTGCTCCTAACCCATAAATACTTGGAGCACCTCTTTTTCCTGGAATAAGTATAGCGTCACTGCGGATACAGGGAACTAATACATGAAACCCAAGAATCTTGGCAGTACCGAGCGACCTTACGCCGTACCGTAAAATACGGCTTTACGGTACGGGAACGTACGTGGCGTACGACGGTACGGTTGCCGAAGTCTACTAGAAACTACGGATGCAGGTGGAGTTTGGGCTTAGGCTAAGCCTCCACGATCCCAAAATTGCGTCACAAGCCGGAACAAGAAAATGGCACAGATTTCACCGTCGACGATTCACTCTCTGAGTGATCTATATGCTTTTTGCACACTGAAGATGTGTATGAACCGTCACCTCGTCCGACTATGCATGGTCCAGCGATTCTTCTCCTACATCCTCCCTTAGTTCTTCTTACCATGGCGTATTCCGAGAGATCCACGATTCCTTGGATCGCGTAGAAGATGAAGAAGTCTGAGACAAAAGCAGGCGTGTTTTGCAAAACCTTCTTCATCACGCAGATCAATACGGTGAAGCTGAATAGAACAAATGGCAGCTCCACCGCGATTTGCGTTAACAGCGTGACTTGGACCGGATACATCATGTGGAAGAAAATATCTTAGAAAACCACGGGGAACTTGCGGGTATAGTTAAAGTCGACGAATACCTCCTAGCTACTAGCTACTCATGTGATGCCCTTCATATGCCCTTAAGTGTTGAAGTTACTCGCATGTTGATGTTTAACGAGCCCTACTACGACTGTCTTTATCGCAGAAAATTAACGCGCTTGACTGACTAAGGCTTCCCGCAAAGGGATCTAAAGGGGCGCTAAAACGACATTTTCGACCTGCGTTTGTAGGTTGCGGTTAACTATAAGTGCTAGCCTAGGACATCATATTGACGCATTGCGTGACGTTAGTTGCCTGGTAAGTGCACATCTGTGATGAGAGTCGAAAAAATTTTCTGCTGCAAGTGTCCATGCGCGATATCTACAGTCAGAGGGTGTCGATCACCATACATCGATTTCCTTTCTGCGATGCAGGTTTCGAAACGGTATACTTTACTTCCCCCTGAGTAGTGTTTACATGTTGATGTTCAGCATTACCACACAGGGAAAGTGAAGTCCTGCGCTATAGCGACTGACATCCGCCAACGGCTTGGAGAAAACTGGCTTTCAACTATCTTCGTCACGAATTCGCTTTTATCGCGCTCGCTCCGTTATCCGCGTTTATTCTCGCTTACTTTGTACGCAGCCATCTTGAAATAGCATGCTCCTTGATTTGTCTTCTATACCCTGCTAAGCAGGTTAAGTTGGAGTAAAAATATGCGAAACATTTGTCCTGGTTTTATTTCTTGGTGTGCGTACAACATCCCTCCCGACACTGCGCAAGAATTGATCGTGAATATAATCTCGAATGAAGCCAACAGAACAATCAAGATTTTGGGCGGAGCCGTTGGCATCTTGATGTGGAAAACCATTGTGAATTGACTGCTTCGCGCATGTGTGTCGTTGGCAGCCACTTGTTGGGCTTCTGCCATCAATTTTTGTGTCCTGCAGAAAACCGTTGGGCACTATATAGCATCTTCGATGCAATGATGCCACTTGTTTTTGTTTACTGTTTCCACTGACCGCTTGTTATTGCTTTTTGGCTCAAGCCAGCCGTCTAAACACGGTCTGCGTATCGCTGCCTTATCAGCAGTCGTGTTGGCGTAACTACCTAAAAGCTGTGCGCAAACCACGTTCGGAGGCAGTGGATCTACCCGAAAGTATCGAAGGATGATTCTATATTGGCTTCTTTTGTCTTTTATCTCCTACTCTTGCGCGGATGAGGCACTTTTCCGTGCGGTTGACGACCTGGACTTGGAGCGATACGCCGGAAGATGGCACGAGATTGCCCGTCTACCGATGTTCTTCGAGCGTGATTGTGAAAGCAACATAACCGCCGACTACTTCGCCGATGGCCCTAACAAGCTCGGAATTCGAAATGCATGTGTGAAGAAGGACGGGTCCATCAGTACTGCGTACGGGACTGCGTACCAGAAAGACAAATCGAAACCTGGCCAGCTTAAGGTAAGCTGTTGAACTCTTATGCTAACTACCTAATTTGAACGACTTACTTGTGCATATGTCTGACTTCTCTCTTAGGCGACGTTCGCGAGCCCCGCTTTCCAGTGGATGCCATTCCTTTGGGCCGACTACTGGGTCCTGCTTCTTGAGGACAACTACGAATGGGCACTGATCGGTGAGCCGAACCGAACTTACCTGTGGATCCTTTCAAGGGAACCAACTCTCACGAAGCTAATTTTCGACATGCTTACGCATCATATCGACAAACTGGGTTACGATGCTAGCAAATTAATCGTCTCTGGCGTCATACTTTGAACATAAATACGCTTGCGTATTTTATTGAGTGGCGCACAAGTTATTTGAAAGGACTGGGATGGTTTCCTCCTCAGTTAATTCTCGAAACGTCATCCCGGGATCTAGCTAATTCAGCGTGTAGTCGATGCGTTTGCGGCGCCTAAAGGAGCTCAGGCAGGAGAACTTCGAGGAGGTCTTTTCCTCGGGGCAATGCACATCCACATTCGTCATGTGCTCGCAGTAGCCAACGAACGTTTGCTAAACGGCCAGAGTACGCTTGAGACCCCAAACGTACGCGTACATGAAAATCTTCCATTAGCAGCATAATTTTATCCAATCCGGCGATGTAGTCCTTATTGCACCGGTTGTAGTACTCATAAAGATCGCGAAGAACTTCGTTCCTATACTGCGACAGGAACGATTGGTCCCGGAATAGATCCGCTTCTAGGACATGGTGTGTAACAGTGCATTCATAAATGTCGGTACCATAGCGGGCGAATATAAGCCGTCGGAAGGAGGCAAGCTCCACGTCATCCAGTTCCTTCTGTCGGAAGCATTTGGCAAGGGATAACACGTTCAGTAGTCGATCGTGAGCGTGCCTAAAGTCCAAGGGCACGTGTACCCAGGTACTGTCTTCCCATACAATGGCCTCAACAAGAAAGAAGCAAGAAGAAGAAAAATAAAAGTAGGTCCTCACCTGGCCAGAGATTCGGCGTGCGGAGTCACCGGGTTCGACTGGTAGAACTGGGCCATCTCTTCTTGCCTTATGTAGCAGAAGCTTTCATCCATGAAGAACATCTGATTGCTGTTGAAGCCACGGTTCCGCATGGTGGTGACGATAATCTCGAAGGTGTTCCATACGAAAAGGAAATGGTCGGATACCGATTGCTAAAAGCCCCTCTGTCAGGCGAAGGTGAAATTCTATAGAACTTACCAGGTCAACTCCATGTTTGAGGAATGGCATCAGCTGCTCAACAGAGCAAAAGTACTCGCGAACCATTTGCAGTTCCACCCAGTACATAGTGTCCATTGAGTCTTTTGTGATCCACTTGTAGGAGGAATCCTAGGAAGAGCCAAGCGTCGCAGGGTCGACGCGGACGTTGAAAAACCTTTTGTAGTCCAGCGTCTTTTGCGGTCTTGATTCGGCGCAAGAACATCGCGTTGCCGAACGCCGTAATCTTGCCCAGAGCGGAACCGTCGTGCCCGATTAAGTAGTCGGGTTCTATCCGGGAGTTTCTCACGTCTAAGACAAAGAATATGTTAGCAGCACAAACAATTTGGCGTGTTCAATTTTTGGGTAAACTTACAAGTGACGTCCATTCCTGCCTGAAGGCATCGCTGGAATCGACAGTGTTTGCAAAGAGTCCACCGCTGACCTAATTGATCGATTGTAATGGTACGGCCATCTGCTTTTTACCTTGTCCAGTTACAGACGGTAAGCATCCACGCGCGCCTCTTGGACAAACGTACTGGTTCCGGCCAACAACCGCCCTACGGAAGAATGCTGAATGGTTTAGGTAAAGCGAGAATGGCAACACGGGTCCTAACCGGCTAATGAGCAGTAGGAAAAACATAATGTGTCACGAAGTAGGTAGCTGACTCACCTGCGCATGCTCGACAGGCATTACCGCCAAACTGGCTTCCATGAGTGACATTACCGCATACATCACACGGTCTTGCGCTACCGACTTGATGTCCTCGAGACACATCGGTACTATTGGCTACCCGAGATGATGAAGCGGTAGTCTCCGTCATCCCAGGTTTCGGATTTCATGTAAATTACAACGAGTGGTACCAGCGCTAAGAAGTGATGGACTTTCAGTTTTTGTCGCGTGAGTGAGTGCAAATTTATTTCCTTGACGCACAGCGGCTGCACCCAAGGTGCGGCCGGTGTACATTGTGCACAAAGATTCACTTTAGCAAACAGTTCCGCACTGGGATGGCAACTCTTTCCAAACAGCACGAAAGAGTTTCTCCTTAGCACGAATACCGTGAACACAAGCGGAAGTGTGCTCAGCGTTTTTAATAAGGGACGCTAAGCTTTGTTGAACGATTTAAATGCATAGAACTCCATAATCAACGTTGAATCAAAGCTACGATTGCTGACAAGAAAAATACATATGCGGACGCACGAAGCCATCGCCCTGCAGCCTTCGTTGTTTTGTCATTAGTCGGTGGCTCTGTTGGAGGCGTTGCCGTCGTCGTAGTGGCCTTAGGACCGGTGCAAGCGTCCTTAGGAAGTATCCACTCGTATACACACTGCGTCGTTGGAGTCACTTTAGGTGGAGAAAGCGCCACCGTGTTACCTTAATTAATCAACGAATTGACGAGGCTTCCGAATGCGCTTAGTAAAAAAGGGACAGCACAAGTTCGAAGACCTTCCCTACACAAAAACGCCACAATCACTTACTCTTCAAGTCGAATAGAGTGCAATAGCTTCTGAAGAGCGGTAGGCCAAAGGTGCAGTAGTTGCCGTTATCGGTCCTGGGGCGCATGCGGAGAATGCAGATTTTGTCCTCCCTGGAGTATATTAACTGCTTGAGATCCATCTGGAAGTTTTGCGTGCCAAGAGAGAAGTATAATGTCCCTTTGGCATCGCAGGTAATTGCCCAGTCACCGTCCGAATTCTCCACCACTTCCCAGTTTGACAGTGCCATCAGTGCAACCAGCTGATCGAACGATTTCTAAATTCACCGCATGAGGTACGCAGTGGGTGTCGAGGGTGATGCGTAATCTCTCAAGAATTCTCCAGCCTGCTTCGCTCACCGGTATTTTGTCAAATGCCGGTCTTTCGCGCTTGCCTAGAAAGGGGTACAACCGGATTATCTATGAGAGTATTGGTCTCGTGCGTATGTCACTATTGCTGAATTCAGCCATGCAGCACGCTTCGGCGCCTTTCTGGAAAGTTCTGGCTCCTTTTCACGCCCTTGTCAGCCCAGTTCCGAGAAAATACTTCCATTTCTTATTAAAAATCGACTTTTCGAGATGTTGCAATGAAATAGGGAAAGACCAAAACAGTACGGAACAAGAATCGGCGAGGGAGGTGCAGCTTTCAGTTCTCTGTTGACCCTCCGTGCCCTATACGGCTCGCCAAAAGGTAGCGGTGCCGAACCTTGCTGTGCAGACTGCTCGACGCCATCGAAGCCGTTCCGACTCGCGCAGAGAACCCTCCTTCGTGGTTGCTTACCTTAGGCACTAGGACGTCTGCTGAGGTGGTCGAAAATGACGCCCGAAAAGGTCCACCGTCGGTGATTTGATTCGAATCAAGTTTAACGGCTGGCATGTCCACGCCCCACAGTCCGTTCTCCAGCCTAAACACGGCTTTGACATAGCTACAATCAGTTACATTATCCTGGCTATCATGTGTGCTAGTAAGCTCCATATGCGGGCACGATATGAAATTCATGTAGAATTTACACCGCGTTAACACATGTTTTTTGTACGAGACGACAAAGTTTTCTCTTTTCTGGAAGCTTACTTTTATTTAGTACTAAACCTAGTCAAAATTGCACATACGTTAGCGGAATGCTTGCTCCTGCTGCATTACAGTTCTGCTCGTCAATGCCGCCGTGCGTGATCGTCCCGGCATTGTCGACGGTGGCGTTAGTACACGTACGCTTCATGAAGAAACCGAATGACTGTTCGATAAGGCTGGCTTGGTTGAGCCCGAACGTGCCGTCCCATACGTTCTGAACGAATGCGCTGGCGTGCGTCGCTATTGTCACCTCCGAGAACACATAATCGGGGTTTCGGAAGTCGAGAGCCTGAATCATTCGAGTAAGTAAAAAAGACTCTAAGTCAACGTAAAGACGAAATCGAAAAGAAGTTGGTTATTACTAACAAGGTATGTCTTAACGCTTACTGAAACAATGTCGTGACAAGTCGCCTGCGCAGTGCCATCGCCTTTATCGACGGGCGCGGAACAGTTTTTCGTATTCGAAGTACTTTTAGTCGGGTCGTACGTCTGATCCTTATAGCAACACTGAACGCATGCGGCACCCGCAACGGCAACGGCGGTGCCGTACAGATCCACTCCGAGATGGAGAGACTGAATTGGCGTGCCAATATCCACTTCTATGGCGTACGCGTCGTCCTGATAGGATCTCAGGGACACTTGAGTCACTAAAAACATTATTTAGCATTCAGGCTATCTGACTGATTGACTAAGTGGCGATTCGTGCGACTTACCTGCGTCGACGCCATGGTGAGGAACGCTCGCCAGTAATGAAAAAATTAGGATCGTCAGCATTCTCTAAATTCCGTATGCTCGGTTTGGTAGAACGACAGGAAAACGATAGCCCAGTGGAGCAATGTAAAGTGGCAAACGCGCAATTTGTAGGACGAATCAGCAGGACAGTGGTAGTGTTTTTTTGCTGTCGAGCGGAACACGGGTAAACACAACGGCTTAGTTGCAACCGGCTCAACAGCCCGCAAAAAAATTACCAGCTAGGATTTCCTCTTCGTCGACCTGTTTTTGCTGGAAAAAAGCCTGTCGGTTTCCTTTTTGATAGAAACGAAGCAAACTGTGGAGGGCGGCACGGCCGATTGTGACGCAACGAATTCGCCCTTCTTATCATTCAGATGCGCTGCCGGCCGCTCGGTAAAGTGGTTGCATGTTTGCATTGCACGATGCTCAGTGCAGAGAACCCCGTGATGCACCGACGTATGTGTAGGGTTATCCCGGAATAAGGCGTTTTATTAGGTCTAGGGGTCGGCTGGACCTATGCAAAACCAAACACAAAACAAAAGTGAAGCAAAACAAAAGTAAACAAAACAAAAGTCGAAGCAAAACAAAACTAAAAATAGCAAAACAAAAGTAGGCTGGACCTATGCAAAACCAAACGCAAAACAAAAGTGAAGCAAAACAAAAGTAAACAAAACAAAAGTCGATGCAAAACAAAACTAAAATAGCAAAACAAAAGTGTACTTTTGTTTGCCCCTGCTAGCTGCCTTTTGCTCCAAGAGACGTCCGGTCATCAGATAGGCACTGTTACAACGTATGCGCACGTCCTAAACTAGCATATTATGCAGCTATTATGGTAATACGGCCACATACTACGACTATTATTTTTGTTTTGCAAAACTTACTTTTGTTTTGCACTGGAAATCCCTAAGCAAAACAAAAGCAAAACAAAAGTGAAGCAAAACAAAAGTAAACAAAACAAAAGTCGAAGCAAAACAAAACTAAAAATAGCAAAACAAAAGTAGGCTGGACCTATGCAAAACCAAACGCAAAACAAAAGTGAAGCAAAACAAAAGTAAACAAAACAAAAGTCGATGCAAAACAAAACTAAAATAGCAAAACAAAAGTGTACTTTTGTTTGCCCCTGCTAGCTGCCTTTTGCTCCAAGAGACGTCCGGTCATCAGATAGGCACTGTTACAACGTATGCGCACGTCCTAAACTAGCATATTATGCAGCTATTATGGTAATACGGCCACATACTACGACTATTATTTTTGTTTTGCAAAACTTACTTTTGTTTTGCACTGGAAATCCCTAAGCAAAACAAAAGCAAAACAAAAGTGAAGCAAAACAAAACAAAGCAAAACAAAACTGGTAGTTTTGTTTTGCAAAATTTACTTTTGTTTTGCCGTATAAATCCCTATACAAAACAAAAGCAAAACAAAAGTGAAGCAAAACAAAACCATACAAAAGTTTGCTTGGTTTGGTTTTGTAGCCGATCCCTAATTAGGTCACCTCTGTTTGGTTTGCACGGTGCTCACTTCGAACATCCTCCTCGTATGCGAGTATGTGAAGGCGCATAGTCATGATTCAGGGGCTCGCGACGAACCAAGAAGTGCCTGATCGTAGAAAAGGGCACTCAAAGTGGGGCAGGGTAAATGCGAGAGGAGTGGCTGACTGTTACCGAGTTCAATACATTTGCACTCATGGAACCTTGCTATCGAGTTTTAACACACAACAACGTTGCCCATTAACCTTCCCTAAATGGGCCATGAGATTTGTGTCGTTTGAGTTGTTGCACGTTTCGGCTAGTTTGCATAGATCTTCTGACCAAAAAGGGTGAATATCACTTTGTCGTAATTCATTACATGATTTCTGCTGAAGAACGTTTTTATAACTTCTACAGAAAGGCGTCTCTATTCAACGCTTACTTCTGTGAGTGTATGCGAACATAGCGAAGCGCCAAGGAAACCGAGCCGAGCAAGGTTAAACGGAATAACAGTTTATCCAACAGTTATTCTTTTTTCCAAAGGAATTGCTTGTAACTGCGTCCTCAGCGAATCGGAGATTTTAAGGCGTCGACGGCATTAATGAGATTTGCAAGGAATAAAACAACGAAGAAACAATCTTGTTGAAAACTGGCATGAAGACGTTAACTACAGTGACAATGCAGGTTCTTTTGCATTCTTGGCGTATCTTGTAATTCCTGCATTCAAGACAACCTGCGCTGACTGCGTTTGCTTTTCGCAGATGGCGGTGGAATAATTTGTCTCCTCCGGAGGCAATGCCTTTGCGAGGGATTATACTTACACGCAGAAATGGCATATTTTGCGCATCCGCTTCACCTTGCCCGTAGGGAATTTTTGCAAGCGTTGAGTCCAACTCGTCATAAAAATTAAGTGCTATGGTTTACGTCGGTTGGTGGGCTAAAACACAACTGAAGGATAGTGCGGCCATTTCTTTCAACAACCAGATCCCGTACAAAATAGGTGCTTTGAAGCAGAAGCGCTGCACGTCTGTACGCCAGCCGTCGGGGCATATTCCCTCCTGCACGGGGAAGTTAGCATGCCTAAATTAAATTCAAATTAAAGTTATAAAAATTTAGAGGCTTCAGAAAGCACCTTAATTCCGTCTCCCTCCGCAGCTTCTTCTCCTTCGTGTCTCAATTCCTTGAACTCCTAGCTAGGAAGATTTTCATGGAAAAAACGGAAGCATGGAACCCAAGCACCCAATGCTTGAATGCGATACCGTCGTCCGCATATGACGCAATAAGTGCAAAATTCCCCGCGTGGGTTTTCGAAAGAGTCGCGCTTATTTTCCCCAACCATGGACTTACTAAATCGTCCACGGGGGAAATGTCCTCTTGCCCTTTCATTCGCCGAACCTCCCCTCCCAATGCAATTAATACTTTGTAGCCGATTAACGGTAGCCGTTATTCCACGGTTTGGAAATCTTTTCATGACAATGCATCCATCCATGTGCTGCTCTTTTAAACGTTGTCCTTGCCTTAACCTAAAACCATTACGTACTTGCGAGCAGTTTTGCCTGAATTTGTTATCCGGAGCATAAGATAAAATACGTACCTCGCGTAAATTTCTCCTGAACGAGTTCACTAGGCACAGGCTCTTGTGTTAACTCTTAGCTCTTGACGTTCAGGAAAATTGCGGTGGCGAGTATGTGGCGTTTCGGCGTTGCCTACAGAACCATCGAAAGCGCCGTGTTTGCTTTGAGCATCTGTGCGAACTTATCGCTACTGCTCATGATTCGCTTCCGAACTCCAAAAGAGCTGCGACTCTACAGTCGTGTACTCGTATGCCACGCAATCGTCGATCTGCTTTTTGCCACGTCGTCGTGGATAGTCGAGCTGGTAGAGATGCTCGTCCTCGCCGCATGTACGTACGATGATGTTTCAGCACATAGTGTTAGAAGACAGCACCGTTATCTGCGTCTTAAACGGCTTTTTCACAAACATTTCGCCGAATACGAGGTTTTTAATATGTTTGGTTTTCTTCTTCACGATGTACTTCGCCGTGTTCGTCGTCACCGTACCGTTCGTGTATCGGTACATTGCGTTGTGCCGGTATGTCGTTTACGAATCAAGTGGTTTAGCTACTTCCAGTTAGGACAGAAGGGTTAATAACCCTTCCAACTTGCAGGAACCATGTATTAAGCAATGGGATGCTAGCTGCCCTGGTTTTCGCTGAAGTTACCGTAAATCCTGTAATTATAGCCCTGGGCCATAATTTTTTTGCTGTTTTCCAAAGGGGGCCCTAATTAGAGGGGGGGCGGTAATTAGAGGGGGGGACCTAATTATTTTGCCGCTTCGCGGGCCGAAGGCCCGCGGAAAATTGAGGAAAATTTGCCAAAAATCGCCCAAGATCGACTAAAAATTCATCAAAATTTCTCATTTTTTGGAAGAATTGCGAGTATCCTATTGTGCTCTACGTGCCTTAAAACGTGTAATGGGGGTATTCCCACGGTGTACCATGTTTGCGAGGTACATCTCAGGTCGACACCTAAGGGTCCCCCCTGTGGTTCACTCCAGTGATGACACAAAAAACATAAATTTTTGTGTCATAAAAGTGTATCCCAGATTGTTGCTCGTACTCTAAAACGTCGAGAAAACATGTTTTCCTGGTATGCAAAAACTTTGACCTAATTTTTAAAATTGACTGTGACTTTAATTATGGCCCCGGGGCTATAATTAAAGGGGGAGCTATAATTTTTTTGCTCGGGTGCAAAGGGGGCCATAATTAGAGGGGGGGGCGGTAATTAAAGGGGGGCTATAATTAGAGGATTTACGGTATTCTGGCCTTTGTGCTGATTGCGTATGTGTTCCAAGCTTGCGGAGCGGCAGCTTTACAACATACGAAGGACTTCGAAGATAGCAACCATGAGATGTCTGAGCGTGTAATCGTATTCTTCGCTGCCAAGGATTTGGTGAGGTGAATCTCTTAGTCGCAAGCCGCATTCTCTTGGGAGCATGTTAAT
This sequence comes from Aphelenchus avenae, assembly GCA_020875895.1. Lineage (NCBI taxonomy): Eukaryota > Metazoa > Nematoda > Chromadorea > Rhabditida > Aphelenchidae > Aphelenchus > Aphelenchus avenae. The sequence goes on along the minus strand of JNEY01000631.1, from coordinate 65,144 downwards.
GGCGCCTTTTGCTGGTCAACTGAAAGTTCCGGGAGCGTTTTGGAACAACGTTCAGAGATGTGCATGTAGTAGCCTATCGTGCTCTTCGGCCAACCACGCTAACAGCTAGCCGTTCACGCGATCGACGGCTGACGGTTCAGGGCCGAAAATTATCGGCTACAACATGCATAAATCGTTCAAATTACGTAACTTTAGAACCTATCGTGCTCGGAAATAAACCGGCCGAGGCAGATTCAGGAAACCGGATAAGTACATGTGACAAAAAAAAAAACAGAACATTAAAGATTCGGCATCTTGGATATCGAAAACCAAGAAGTACTGTGCCAGAAAGCGTCGGGAAAAGGGGAAATTTGTTCATGGACATATATATGACGGCGCGTTAGTTAACAAGGGGTCGCTACGCTGCCTTGACTCGCTTGACTTCACAAGCACGCGTATAAATAAATGCGCCCTCGTTGACCTTGAGCTCGCTAAATACTCTTTTTTCCCCTAGACCGGTTTTCCAGTCGTCTCGGTGCTCATTATGGCGGGGACCTTCGTTTCGGTCAACTACGGCATAATCGCCTGGTGCAGCTATAAAATTATGCGCAAAATAAGAACTGCACCGTCCGTGGGTCGGCGCAGCGATGCTGTTAATCGACAAATGAACTACATCCTGGGAATGCAGGTATGCTTTTAGCGGTTATTAGAGAATTTTTTGAACTTCAGGCATTGTCGCCGTTAATCATTGTGGTCATACCGATTGTTAGCGCCTACTATTCGATTCTGTCGTCGTCAAAAAATCCTGTCCTACAGTTTCTCGTGGCGCAGGTGACGACAGTGCTAGCTTGGACGGCTGTGTTAAATCCGCTCTACACGATTTTCTTCGTGAAGGCTTATCGGGTTACCTTGAAAAGTCTAGCTCAAGGTCTTCTGACGCATTCGACAACCGTTACGAGTGTGACTCCAGACGATCAAGCCGTCGACGCGACTTAGCGCGTGTTAAGCGTAACAACAGCCCTCAGCAAGTCCTGTCTGATTTGTCCTGTTTCTCAAAATGGTTAATAAAGCGTCCGTTTGGTTTAGTGAACGCCCGGAATTACAATGTCTTGACTACACACGAGGCACCGATAAATTACATTAATTTGACGTGCAAGAATTAGACGACTAAGGTAATGCCTAAAAGTTTTATGTCTTAAGCTGGAGGCCGTTCCGTGAGTCGTCGTAGTTGCAAGCTCAACAATATAAACTAACTGTACCTTTTTACCGCCTTACTTAGAAACGCCTGACGTTACATGCGGTGGCTCCGATGCTCATAGCTGTCATATGACTATGCGACGGTCAATTCGCTTTTCACGTACACTTCTCAATGCCAACTCGTGACTGATGTATTTTTGGCTTCGATGTTTAACCCGTTAATAACATCGACGTTATAAGAGCTTATCGAATTGCAGTGTAGCGTTTAGAGCAAAACTGTCTAACGGGCCCGAGCACTTTCACGAGCGTCAGAGCAGACGACAGCTAAGGACTATCGTCATTAGTGCATGTCATGGACGCTTTGATAATTGCTTTGTGTACTTACGCCGTCTCTGTTTTGTAGGTTGCGCAAAAAGGTAATCGTCGTCTGTTATGAATTTACGCTCTCCCCACACTCTGATTTTCATCGGCAAAAAAACAGGCTCGTGAACGTCGACTGGAAATCTCCGTGCTACCGAAGATGCTCAATTGGGTAGTTTTGCGTCTCAAGGAAGACTTAGCACGACCGGAGAATTTGCCTTCCGGTCATATGAATGCGGCTCCAACAGCTTGGCAGCAGAGTTTTGTGAAAACATCTGTGATTTCCTTGCACTAGCCTTTTATCGGGGAAAGTTCCGTCCTTGGCTAACACACCGCCACGGCAACGACGATATATCCAATGGAGAAACTGTGTTGTGCAGTCTGTGTACTAAGAATAAGCCATTGGTAGTAGATTTTTTTTCATGAATGCACCTGCGTGCCTTCAGCTTCAGCTTTTTCCGCTACACCAACGGTAGTTTCGTAGCAGCATAAAGGTCATCGTTCTTTGCTGGCTCATAGTTCACGCTGATCGTCTGGACGCGGCCTTATCTGTTGTGAAGAGTACTTTAAACCCAACGATAAGTCAAATCGAAACGCCTTGAAGTACCGCAGAATTCTGCATTTATCTAGTGAAATTTTGCATTCAAGGGTCATTTCCCTTCAAATCTTCAGCTCTCATGTGGCCCCATACGTCTCTACATTGGGTCCTCCTTATGATGACTCCGGGCATACTTGGGCATGCTCCTCTCCGACCGGTAGACCACCTGGATTTGGGACGGTTCGCCGGACGGTGGCACGAGATCGCCCGGCTTCCTACGGGTTTTGAACGCGATTGCAAGACCAGTGTCACTGTTGACTATTTCGTCGACGGGCCCAGCAAACTCGGCATACGACATGCTTGTATAAAGGAGGACGGATCTGTCAGCGCTGCATATGGAGCTGTACAGCAGGAGGACACCTCAAGGCCGGGCGAACTGAAGGTGAGATTTTTGACCCGTGACCTGGTTAGAACTAGAACTAAGGCCTACCGAATATTATACAGGAAGTTTAGGCAACGTTCACCTGCTCGGCCTTCCAGTGGGCTCCTACCCTTTGGGCCGACTACTTCGTCCTGCTGCTCGAGGACAACTACACGTGGGCGACGATTGTCGACCCGAATCGAAAACACTTTTGGATCATTGCGAGAGACCCGACGCTTCCGAAACTAATCTTCGACATGCTTAGGCACCATGCCCAAGTACTGGGTTACGATGTAGATAGACTAATTATCTCTGGCGAAATAGTGTAAGAAATAAACGATGAGAGGTTGCTGGCCCTCCTCATTCCACAACGTTTGTTGTCGTTCGAGCAAAATTAACATTCTTTTATTGTCCCGCATTTTTACGCCATCAGCTATGAAACCATCGTTAAATACACATGTACCGTGGCCTACCGCATTAGGCATATTCCTTGCATGCGTCGTTGCTTTGCCGCATACATCATAGCGCTACCGCAGGCTTTCATAACGTTTTCTTGCCATCATGTGTCATCTTGAAAAGCGCATTATAACCTTGTTGGATTACCGGTTTGAGGATCGTGCGACCTCCGCCTGACGCGAAGAAGCTCCGGTGGGAGGGGATGTATTGGAAAATTCAGGATTTGGCTCCGCGTCCCGCAGCGGATCTGTTGCGATATCGGCGGGGGGGGGGGGGGTGGCTTCGCTCGGAAACCTCAGTCAAGGTATAAGCATAAGGAAATACCGTATTGGTTCGAATAGAAGCCGACGGCTTCTATTTTTCTGTGGTCAAATTTTGAGGGCATTCGTGAAAAATGCCACAGGTAGGTACCTGTAGTTTTGGCCGTGCAAAATGTATTTTTGTATGTTAAACTAGGATACTCGTAACTGTGCGAGATATGTTAAAATAGAGCTTTTAAACGCGTTTTCTCGACAACTATTTTTTGGTGATCGGCTTCTATTAGGGCCGGCTTATATTAGAGCCGGCTTCTATTCGAACCAATACGGTAGGTAGCTGCGTGACCTTCCTGATTTTCGATTCGTGCCGTGGATCCCATTCGCATACGTGTTTCCTGAATGACGTCTCCATGTGACGTCTCCCATATCGCCTGGGCAAGCCTGATCGCGGACACATTCACATGCGTGCATTGGCATACGTGGTCCAGGACCTTACCAGCATGCATCGGATCGCATACGCATGGATCGCATACAGGATGTCTCTACAGCTCTAGCTATATAGACATCCTGCGGCTGTATCGCAGCGACATTCCTGCACCACCAAATTCACATAATGTGTAACGTGGTTGGGGCATCACAAGTTCCAATAAGCCGTTCTTCCCGCTGGCCGAAGCCTTCATAGCAGTAGTACTAGTAAGAGAAAATGAAGTATGCAATTTCTTGTTCTGTCGGTCTGGAAACGGCCAGTCTGGAAGTCTGGTTTTTCTGGGAAAAACTAGTGAAAATTGCCACCTAGCGGCGGGCGGGCCATAAAAAAGTGGATGTTTACTAAATTAACCTGGAAAGATTTTGTATTCGTTCGGAATCGGGACAATAAATCCGCGGTATGAAAGTAATCGAGGCTCGGCTGCTTCAGGCCTCAGCGGCTGCCTAGCGGAGCGTGGCCAAGCCGCTAGTATGGTAACTAACGGACTCGCTGCCTTTTCAATACCATCGCCTCCTCATTTCACTGCGGAAATCGATGCATCGCGAGTGGAAAGGACAGGGGTATACAACACTGCACGTGGGTACACGTCAAAGGGCGCTGTTATGCGCCAGTTGAAGATATACTGGGAAATCAGATGCTTATGATTTATGCTTACACAGGTTGCTCAGCAAGCTTCACATACAGAGCTTCCATGAACCGTCGGGGCCATTGACTTTCTTGCACTTTTTGCGACCTTTGCAGTCCTTATCGGTGATGCACGTCCGTTTTTGTCGGGGGTCTTTTAGAACGCAGATGGGAGTTGGTTTTCCGGAGCAGATGTATCCACGAGGGCAGTCCTGATCACGTTTGCACCGGAGCTGTGCATCGACGGCGGATGCCAGAGCAGCAATCACGATGGCGAAAAAGAGAAACTTGCGCATTGTCGCTCTCGAAAGAAATGACAATCTAAAATACGGTCACATTGGGAGCTGAGGGGCGGAGCGGGCGAACTAGGGGCTGCACTGCAATTGCGTTACCGTTACAAAGCGGTTGGAAGGTCCTGACCAAGGGTAACCTTTGGGAAGGGGCGTTCAAGACCGAACGTTGTGCGTGAAATGCGGGCGATAACAAGAAAATTTCCGGGTATTTGCAAAAACTTCCTTCAAACCTTTGCTGGTACCAGCGGGCCTATTTTTCCTCTCCACTTTAAGGGATATATCGGCTTCCAAGCTGCTATCATAACATGGGTTTGGTGAGGGGAGGCGGGGAAACCAGTTTGTTGCCGTAACGGATTGCTGCTAAAATAAAAGCGATCTCTACCCTAGAAAACCCGGGTTTGCATAGCCTAACCGAGTCTCATGCTGTGAAGCGTTGGACTAAGTGGATAAAAAAAATTGTTGCAAATGGGCGAAAATCGAGCATATCTGAACTACTTACCGTTTGGGAAAACCGAGGCGGTGTGAAGGTAGGAAAACTGCGGTTTTTATAGCGGCCTTTGAAGTTCTTCGGGTATTCGCAACCGGCATAATCACGTTTTAATGAGCAAGTCATGCTTTTGATAATTATGGCCGATACGCGAGGTAAAAGCAACCACTAGCCGACAAGACTGAAATCCGATAAAGTGAAGGAGCCGCAAAAAGATCTTTAGCCCAGACACAAATCAATTCAGAAGAAAAATGCAATGTTTATCAAAAAGGCTTAAACTCATGCATAGCTTCCTTTGAGCCTTTTTGCCGTCTACCTAATGGCTCGATAAACCGCAATCGGTGCCGCTTGAATGGAAAATACGAGAATTTTTTGGGACGCCACTACTGCAACTCCAACAGAAACCCGGCGGAACGACAGTACCCTCAGTATTGGTAACATGAACGCATGCGGCGCCCGCAACGTTGCCGTTTGTGCCGTACAGGTCCACTCCGAGATGAAGAGACTGAATCATTCACTGTATCACTGAACCACTCCCCCCATAGAAGCATCAGTCCGCAGAAAAATGCGATATCTGCTTCTATGGCGTACGCATCGTCCTGGTGAGATCTCAGGGCCACCTGACTGGCTAAAGCATGCCTTATAAAGAAGCAACCGACTAGCCGATTGACTACGCCGTGATTCTTCCGACTTGCCTGCGTCGACGCCGTAGTGAGGAACGCTCGCCAGTAACGCAGAAGTTAAGATGGGTAGCATTCTCTGCAATACCTGCGAGCCGTTTGGTAGAACTACATTAAGAGGAGAGCCCAATGGAGTAATGCAAAGTGGCGATCCTCGTGGCATGCGAGTATGTGAAGGCACACAGTCATGATTCATGGTTTCCATGAAACACGAGAATGAATGAACCCAAAATTTTTCGGTCTGGTCCGCCCCTGTCGGAAGTCACATGCGTTGGCTCCGTCGCTCGTCTACGTTATTGTCTCCATGACGTGTAAAGATCAGTTTGCTTCTCGTGAAGTACACCCTTTTCATTTGCGCAGCTCGTGACAGTCGGCTTGGTTCCCATGGTGTATACCCTTTCGACATCGTTGATGTCATAAAATCTTATCGAATTGCAATGCACTGTTTAGCTCGTAATCTGCTAAAGGTTTTAAGCATTTTCACGAGCGTTACACCAAATGACGCTAGAGATTATCATTATTGGTGCACGCGAAGGACACTTCGCTAATTGCTTTGTGTGCTTACGCACTCACTCTTTTTTGTAGGCTGTTGAAAGGTATTCATCGTCGTGTACAAATTTACCGTCTTTCCAAACTCTAATTCGACTTGAAATAGGCGTGCCGCCGAAGATGCTCGACGGGCTAACTCGAGAATTCGCCAGCCGCTCATATGAGTGCGACTGGAACAGGCAGGCATGAGAATTTTTGTGCAAACGACCGAGACTGTCCTTACACTGACTTTTTACCGGGGAAGGTTTCTTCGTTGGGTAAAATGCGCCCCGTGACAAACACCATAAAACTAACAGAGAAACAGTGACGTGCAGTTGTCCAGTATTGCACTAAGGATAAACCACTGCGCATAGGTCTTTTCGGGCATGCACGCAGACTTTCAGACCGCTACACCAATGGGAGTTTCGTAGTAGCATAAAGGTCATCGTTCTTTGCTGGCTCATAGTTCATGCTGCTCGTCTGGACCCGTCTTATCTGTTGCGAAGAGTACTTTAGAACCGACGATGAGTCAAACCGAGCGGTCCTGAAATACCGCCGAATTCTGCATATATTTAGTGAAATTTTGCATTTGGGTCATTTCCTCTTCCCAATCTTTAGTACACATGAAGGGCGCATACGTCTCTACCCTGGGTCGTCCTTGTGCTAGCTTCAACTGCATTCGGGCATGCTCCTCTCCGACCGGTAGACCACCTGGATTTGGGACGGTTCGCCGGACGGTGGCACGAGATCGCCCGGCTTCCTACGGGTTTTGAACGTGATTGCAAGACCAGTGTCACTGTTGACTATTTCGTCGACGGGCCCAGCAAACTCGGCATTCGACATGCTTGTATAAAGACGGACGGATCTGTCAACGCTGCATACGGGGCCGCACGGCAGCAGGACACCTCAAGGCCGGGCGAACTGAAGGTGAGATTTTTGACCCGTGACCTGGCTAGAGCTAGAATTAAGGCCTACCGAATATTTATGCAGGAAGTTTAGGCAACGTTCACCTGCTCGGCCTTCCAGTGGGCTCCTACCCTTTGGGCCGACTACTTGGTACTGCTGCTCGAGGACAACTACACGTGGGCGACGATTGTCGACCCGAATCGAAAACACTTTTGGATCATTGCGAGAGAGCCGACGCTTCCGAAACTAATCTTCGACATGCTTAGGCACCGTGCCCAAGTACTGGGTTACGATGTAGATAGACTAATTATCTCTGGCGAAATAGTGTAAGAAATAAACGATGAACTAGAAGGAGGGGCCGCCTTCGGCGGCCTGTTTATGTGTAAGATACACGTCATGACAACAATCGTCTGAGCTTTCTCACTGCTCTGAAATTAGGTCTGAGTCGTGTTGCTTGAATATGTTCGAGTTATGTGCCGAGTTGTCAACCTTCAAGCTCTGAGTTTTATCATTTTAGGATCTGATCAAGCTCTGAGTCCTAGTGCCATTGTTTCATGCTCGGGCTGAAGTCTGAGACGTCGTGTTTCAAGCTTTGAGTTAAGCTTTAAGACCTCGTGCTTGAGGCTTTGAGTTAAGGTCTGAGACGACATGCTTCATTCGCTGAGTTAAAGTCCGAGTCTCTTCGTTCAAGCTCTTGTTGAAGTCTGAGACGTCGTAATGCAAGCACCGAGTTTAGAAGTGAGTCGAGTTGATTTAAGCTTCTGAGTTCTGGTGGCCTCGTTTCAAGCTCTTGTTGAAGTTTGAGACGTTGTGTTTCACATTTTAAGTTGAGATCTGAGTCGTCTTGCTCTTTCATCGAGCTTCAGCGGTTGAGTTAAGGTCTGAGACTCTTCTTTCAAGCTCTTGTTGAAGTCTGAGACGTCGTGCTTCAAGCACCGAGTTCAGAAATGAACAGTCATGATTCCAGCGTCTGTTGTCTGAGTCGTCTTGCTGGAAGCTCCCGAGTTGAAAAACGAATAGTCTGCCTCATGTCATGTCATTTGACATCACTCATGCTATGAGTTGAGGTCTGATTCGTCTTGCTTCAA
>JNEY01000631.1:32788-44985 GCA_020875895.1 Aphelenchus avenae | reverse complement strand
GGGGGGGGGGGGAACTTGACACTACCCCGAAATGGTTAGAACGAGTTTAATGTGCGGCCCGAAATTAGTGGCCGGTCGCCGGTCCCCCTTTGGGTACCGTATCGTAGACGTTTTTTGCAAACTACTCCACGTACGGAACTCCGTTCCGCACCAGTACGGATTTTGCGGTTCCGTGTTACGGCACGTCGCCGTAATGCGGCCATAAAAATTTTTTCGAAAAAGGCTAATTTTCTGCCTGCATGTAATTGTTACGAACAAGTTTGCGTCCGCGGATGTACTGAAGTTGAGCGTACGCATTTAGGTCCAAGCCAAGTTCCTTGAGGAATTTGCACACAAGCCCGGCTACGGCTACCTGAAGCGTATCGCAGTCGAGGACAAGAGGAAGAACGCCGCTCAGCGTAAGAAGGTCTCCGTGCAAGACCCAACGGAGGTGCAGAAGCGTATTCAAGAGCTGGAGAAGAACGGGGCGCCTGGGAAGGGCGAAGCACAATCAATCCTCAAAACGAATGAACCGCTCGCGCCGTTCTTATACGAGGTCTGGTTTCCGTCGGAGAGGATTTTCAGTCGATTTGGTGTCTTAAGGGTGACATCGTTCTGCCGGAACACGACGCCATCCGCCTGAACTTTACCAAGAGCTTCAAGCAGAATCGCGCCGGTGGCATGCAAGATCTCGGCTACAACCGCACAATGGAGATCCCTAAATGGCCCCACGACAAGCCAATTTGCTACAGGTTCAAGCAGGGTGCCGGTAAGCCGCTGATTCCCTTCCCAACTGATCAAGGGCTACAAAGCGATACAAAACCTTAGATCCCTACACGATGGAAGTCGCTCGCCAAGCCTTTAAATTTTGGACCGAAAACTCGTGCCTTACGTGGGAGGAAAACTGTGCGAACAAGCCGGTCATCGCCGTCCACACCGACCTTGCTGGATGCTGGACGACGGTGGGGCGGGCATACCGCACCCTAAGTTACAATCGCACGACGAATGCCGACGGTACGATCAAGGACACATTTGCGCCGGGGGAGGATGCAGAGGAGCAGTTGGTGTCCTTGCAAGCAAGCGGCTGTAACTGGGTAAGAGAATTTTCGATGACAGAATAGCGTGAGTCGAACGCAGACGTTCGCACATGGAATTCTTAGTTCGCTACCGCTGCTCACGAGGCATCGCACGTTATGGGAATGTTCCACGAGCATACTCGTCCCGATCGGGACGCCTACATCGACATCGTCTGGAGCAACATCTCCGCCAAATGGCAGCCGCAGTACAAGATGCAAAACACCTCGCAGACCTACGGCATCCCGTACGACTACGCGAGCAACATGCAGTACAGCGGCTACCCCAACGACACGCATGTCGACATGTTCGCGAAGGAGACGATGTACCAGCACACTATGGGGAACAAATATGGGCCTATCTTCAACGACATTAAGTTCGTCAATACCTACAACGACTGCATGTGCAAAGGCGGCATTACCTGCCAGAATGGGGGCTTCCCGCACCCACGCCAGTGCAATGCCCGTTGCGTCTGTCCGGAGGGCTTCGGAGGTGCAACTTGTGCAGACAGGGAGTCGGGAGTTGGCCAGGCGCCGCCGTCATGTGGAGCAACGGTGCAAGTGAGTTGAATGCCTAGGTGTCGATTGACTATGGCACTAGTATCCATCGATGCTTTATCCGTACTAACACACCGACTACAGCCGAAAATTGCTCTGCAAGGCATTGTGTTTGAATATGCCAAGGAGCAACTCGCCTTGCAGGAGCCAATTTTGCCACTTACCCCTGCTGGGTCCCCTTGTCGGCCCTTGGTACCACCCGTCAGTGATGACTTGCTCTAACGGCGCCTAGCGGCGGACCATTTTGTCTGGCGCTTAGAATTACGTAGTCCACCCCGTCGACCCCACGGCCCCCGTAATGATTAGGGAAGTTCTGGATGCTCGCTTCGCGGTAATTGCTAAACCTTTTAGGCCACCGAGAACTGGCAAAGCCTGAACGTGACTGTCCCTGCACCTAAAGGCGACGGCCCTTACAATCTGCTTTCGTACAACGACGTCCGCGTGCTCCGCGCCGTCCGTCCATCCTGTTGCACCTGGTGGATCAAGGGAAACGGAAAGAAACTTGACATCCAGCTCGAGAGCGTCACTTCGGACTATGAGTGCTCCAAGGATTGCAATCTCGGCGGAACCGAAATCAAGTTCGGGGATCTGTCGCGTGGTGGCGCTCGCGTTTGCTGTCCAGAGCACGCAAAGGAATTCGGCGCCGTGAGCACTACCCAGGACATGGCCATCGTGCGAGTCTGCTCGCTGCGCAATACGCAGGCGGCGGTCGTCAAGTTCAAGACCAAGTAAATCGGCGGACATCCATGCTCACTGCTATTGCTGTTGTCGAGATACGCCCAGCAAATATTATCAAGAATGACGGACCTAGATTAGAAAATAAACCGCTGATCTGAACAATTTACAGGCTGTCTGACGCCACGCCGAGGATGTACGTCGTTGGTTGTTTGCTGAACGCCACGAGTTATTTGCCCGTTAAAGATGTCAGAATAATTCCTTTGGCCATTATTTACTTACCACCGTGAATGGTTCATCATCAAGGTGAAAGACAAGTTCTTCACTAAGGTGCTCATAGCAAGCTTTGGCATAGTGTCGCCAAACATCGCTGCGAATGCAAGACACATGCTGGAAGCCACATTTACTTTGTCAACAAGATTCTTACGCTAAATTACTTAAATATAGGCCTATTTTCAAAGAACGTCTTAAGACAGCTATTGAGATGAAGCATTGCATGGTCTTTCCTTCCTTACTGACAAACGCGGATTTTCACTGGTGGAAAACACCATGTTGGAAACAGTTTTCTTGCTAGTTCTTGGTTTCCAAAAAACAGACATTAGTATTAGTAGGCGCGTTCTTTATTCAATAAAGTTTTACGCATAGTGCTAACGGTTCCTACCGCAGATATATCGCATCGTTTTGCAGAAATGTTTGTCGCAACACAAATTTTAGTTCAACGTCCGAACGATGCTGCCGGACGAGTTGCTCCTACAAGTGCTTCACTTTGCCGACTACAGAACACTTGTTGCCGCCAAACTCGCGTCATCATGTGTCCTACGCCTCGCCGTGAAATTTGCGAATGAGCTAGTACGCCGTCACAGTTTCCGAGTTACTTACTTCGTCAATGGGATCAAGTACAACGACGTGACAATTGGTGCAGAAGGAAGGGTCCCGTACGAGCCGGGCAATCGAGCATCACTCGCGGCCGCGTGTCGGGAAGTCGCCGGAGTGATCGGGCCACACGCTGTTGCCGAGATGACTTTCCGTGGGAACACGTGGACTGCGCCCGGCATCGCCGTCATCTTTGAAGCTGGTCCTCTGATGAAGTACGCTGACGAAGTGTTCCTTCACAATCCGGGTGGCTCAGCCATTGGGGACAATTCCGAGGCCTTTATGAGCAACTTTGCCGCGATGAAGTCGCTCCACGTGTGGCTCGACAACGACGTCTTTCACCACTTCAGCTGGACGTTCCTTTGCCAGGACTATGCGCGCGAACTTCGTCGCATCAAAGTGTTTGCCATTCCTTCAACTCCAACTGAGAACGTGAGTCGTTCCATCTAGGACCTTGTCCGCATCTGCGCCACACTCCCGCGTCTATCAGGAGGAGAAGCGCTGGAACTCGACTTCTCAGAAAACTACTCCTCCCGTGCATTCGGCCAGCGAATTATCGAGGTAAGCATTTAAACAACCTCGAATTTTTGAAACCTAAAAGGCATGTTTATTCTGGCCCTTTTAAGTAAGTAGCACTCAAAGTAGCCTAACGTTCGTCGTACCTGACAGCAGACTCCAAAAAGTGGGGGGGGGGGACTTCCAGGCGAGACGTCAAGCAGGGCCTTTCTAAGCCGGAGAGGAGTAATACACCTGGGTGTGTATGCTGCCTCATGGAGAACATTAAGAAATCCCGCCCTGAAATGCCATTTTCAGGTGCTTAAAGGCTCCCGACGTGAAGTAACTTTCCGGATGAGGACGCAGCAAGACGATGGTGAGCTTACGCTTAACGAAGACGACTGCACGGTCGACGTCGATGGCGCCACTACGCGCTACGCATCCGAGAAGAACGGGATCGTAGTGGAGGTGACGGGATGCTGGGTAGCCATTTAGAGCACGGGCGAGGCGCCTCCGATCAAGCAAAGAACCGGCGAAGAAGCGTTTCCAACGACATCTTTCGTCAAATAGTTTTCTCGTTCTCTTTTGCTCGTTAATTGCGCCAAGCGTTGGTGCGTGCCGTGGAATTTTCTAAGATGCTCACTCACTACAATTCGGTGCTGCCAGTAGTAAATGTCAAATAGCCCGGAAACTGACGACGGTGCTTATATAAGACCTTACGAGAGCTCCATTACCATTGGCTGGTTCATTCTAGGCGAATTATAAGCGTCCGCTCACCGACATACACAAATTACTACTTAACAGTAAGTTTGAGGAAGGACCACCTTTAGGTTTATGCCTATGCAGTGACGAAGATATCGTCAGGACTTTCTTGTGGACTATTTTGGCGTAATGGAACGTTACAAGCCTTGTATGAAAAGCTCCCACCATGGGATGATATGAAGCGCCCCATGATAACCATCGAATTTGTCGACGGCCCCTCAGCCCGCTTTTATCCATTGGCCGTTTGCACTGTACTGAATTTTCGCTGACATGTGGGAAACATTTACACCAAAAAGTGGAACGCTACCGATTCGAGCAAACTTGAAGATGCAAAACGCGTAAGCTAGTTCACTGTTCCGCCGTATCGTACTGTCATGCCTCTCGGCGGCGCTAACGCGCACGTGGTGACTCTAACGGATGTTTTTTAACCAAAATTATGGCATTAACAGACTGTCTTATCATTCCGCCGATGCGCAAGAGCAGCGAATCTGCAACGATTAATTAGAACCACACTTGCTGTTTCCTAAGGTTTTGTCACCTCGGTTGCCTGACGCTTTGCACTTTTATCCTCCAGCTTGCGAAAGCTGGGTAGCGGAACAGTTCGTTCGGGCGAGAGCCCGCACCCGGAAGTGTTGAAATTGGTGAATAACAACGGTCAGCGGGTTAAAGTTTCGCAGGAAAAGGATAAAACAACTGACGACGCGTTGGTTCCACGAGTGCACGCACGCTGGGTTCGGTTTTGTTTGGCTATTCGTCCACTTGATAGAGTTTCAAGCCTAAGAACTAATCTCTTTTAAGTGGCAATAGGAATGCACTATAAACCCTCATACTCCGCCATGCACATATATTGGAGGTATAGCTCAGTGGTAGAGCAATCGACTGCAGATCGATAGGTCCCCGGTTCAAATCCGGGTGCCTCCTAACGTTTTAGCTGGGTCCAAATTAAAATTTTAGCATTTTTCATGAGCGCATTAAACAAGAAAGTTTTGGAAGAAAATCAAGGATGCTTCCAAAACGTTCAGTGAGGGCTCTTCTGGTTTCCTTCTTTAATATAAGAATGGCTGGGTTGTGCCCCGTTGGAGCTTTAGAAACGTAAGTAGGTAATTCGAAAGTCAACGTTCGAGCTTCTTCTGTCCGTCATTATGGTCTAGCCGTACAGCTCGCCTTCCATGTCCGTAACTCGAAAATGAAAATATGCTTCTTTGTTCCACATTGTGCTGCATTCGACACGCTTCCTCCTTCGAGGAAAAAGTGCAGCGCTCTTTGGCCCGGGATGCACAGCTGACACTCGAGCGTTTGTCCTCACCCACCGAAAGAGTCCAGCTTGCACTTTCGCGTTACGTAACATCTTGTTGTTTGTTTGCGGACGCGGAAGTTCTTGAGGACATAAAAAGCGTCTAATGACACATTTTTAGCGTCTTCTTTAAACGAGACAAACGAGAAAATCCTTCTTCCTAGTCGGATATCATGCACGACTCCATGTAAGAATTTCTTTTTTTAGCTGTTCGTCCTCCATCGACGTCTTGCAGGAGTGTGGAATGTGCACGAACGGCAACTGTCTATGGAAGCTTGGTCGCCCTGGTCTTCCTAGCAACCGACGGGTTCCAGAAGAATGAGCCCTGCTCCTTCACGCTACCCGTGGCCGCGCTCGGTATTTCAGTGCTGTTTGGTCAGATCCCATTGGGGAAGCGACTAGCATCCTCTTCATCCTTCTTCATGCTCTGTAAGCTTCGCTTTTCCGTAAATACTTGACCAGCGTTCCACTGAACTTGATTTTAGTTCAATGAAATTTCATAGTACTGAACTGAACAAGGCTTAGTTCATCTCAAGTTCAGAAAAATTCTGGTTCATTTTTTTTGGAAAACCCCGTTCTGACTTGCAGTTCATTGTATTTCAATGATCTGAACTGAACCAGACTCTTTTCAGTTCGAGTTCGGTGTATTATTGCACTTCGCTTTAGCGCACTCAAAAATTCGAGTTCAGTGAAAACTTCTGTAAGTACGCTTGACAATGCTCTTTAGCCACGTCCCTCTACCGATGGTCCGAGCGTTCGGCGGCCCTCGAGCGCAATGCTCTTCTGCTGACCATCGCACACATTCTCTACCTCTTTTCCTTTATCCGCAACGTCCGTCGCTGGTGGCACGAACTTGCAGCCGTCACTGCAGCAGCGATGAGCGCGTTCTGGTTCTATGCGCTCTACGACATGTCCAGGTCGATGCCGACCCCGGTTATTGCTGTGTCATCGATGATCTTTGCTGTCTCTACAACCTTCGTAGCCGCTGGTTCGGCGTGGAAGTACGAAGGTCCGGAGGGATACGAGGGATATGCACGGTCGGTAAGCAAACTGTGAATTCGCAGCCTTTGAACTAAAAGAAGGAAGCACAGCGGCATTACGATTTATCCGCTTTAAGGCTGCCCTGACACGATGGTTCGGCTCCTTCCTCTCGCTAGCGTTCGTATGGGCTCTCCTCAGCAATCACTTTGCCCTGCACACATCGAAGTTCGTCCCGCTACTCAATGGCACCTACTTCCTCTCGGAATTCATCCTCTACTACGCCAACGAGAAGGCATTCTTTCGAGACTAGCGCATTTGTTATCTCTTGGCAAATTTGTTATTTGTTTGTGATGTCAAGCAAAAATAAAACACGGCTTTGATCGTCTGTCAATGGGTCCGATTTGTGAGTTAAGGATACCCAGTCATGTTAGCCATTTTTGCGAGTTTAGGTGTCAGGAAAGTGCACAACGCTTCGTCGAATGCTTTGGATAGCTTAATTTAAAACAGCCGCTAGCCTTGAAAGGCCAGTTTGCATTTCGATTATTTATGTCGTAACAACAGTGGCTCTCAGTTCGCCAGGTATCATTTACGACAGCCTATCAGTTGACCCGAACAAGAACATGATTAGTGGCGAGTGAGCCTCGATGCACAGCGCTGACTGTTATGGGGTTCTGAGTGTGCCCCGATGGCTCCATTGATGACGTCTTCATTCCAATTCTTCGCGCTCTGACGGACTTCTTCAGAAAGGCTTGACGGTAGGGCTTCACAAAGATAACCATGATCGCTGTGTTTGCGGTTGTGTGAAAGGTGGAGATGACGAAAGCGAAGAAGGAAATTACTAAGAGCACTTGTCAAGCGGGACACTATAAATTAAAGATCGGCCACCGGATGCCGGTACCGTCCTGACACCCTCCGCTCGGTACCAGTATGGTCGTTTGCTATCATTATAGTACGAGCCGTACTACGACTAAGCATGAGGTTGGCTGTACTAGACGCGTGCTTACCTTGAGCGAAGGGTGGCTGCCACATTGCCATGATAGCGAATACCATGTAGGGAAGGTTAATCAGAGCAAGCGGAAGCAGAAACTAGAAATGCCAGTAATAATGCATCCACTACAGCGCGCTACGATCATCAACCATACCTGGTACACTAAGGACTTGGTCAAGGCGAGATGAAGTTGATAGGTCCTAGCGGACAGAGAGCGTCGCATGCCGAAGAGCTTCTTGAAAGCAACGCTAAGGATGCCGACGTAGAGTCCAATCCACAGGAAGATAATGGTGGTAGCGACAGACGTATAGATGAACAGATTGGTGTTACCAATCGAATACATCACGCACGAGTGAGAGACGTAGAACGACGCTACCTCGGGGTTATGCTAAACATGGTTGGTTAGGTTTAAAACGAAGGCAGCCGTTACGGTGCATAAGTACAGGAAATATCCTAGTACTGGTCCTCCCATAATAGTGGCACACCCTACTAGCGACCACCACCTGTAGTAAAGATCGGTTAACGTAGGTTTGTCTGCCCTTCCATCAAGTCGTTTCAAATAGCTATCACTTGTTCATTCAAAATAAAAAAAATAATTTAGAAAGTGAGATCAATTTGTCAAAAATGACCAACGGTTTTAATATGTGGCTGTTTGTAATTCAAAAGTGACCTGATTTTTCGGAGGTAAGAAGAACAATGGGCCATCCATCTGCTGCCCACTACATGCATGGCACTTCGACTTACCGCGACCGCATACTCTCTAAGTTCGTTCGTATCCGTAGCGAGCGCAAAGTGAACAGCTATTGCAGGTGAGGTCAGCAGCGGATGGCATACAACCATCAGTGCGATGGCTGGTTTGCTTGTGAGGAGAGCCAGCTTATTCGTAACACTGGCAAGCCGGTAGAGAGCCGAAGACAGTAGGGACATGTAGCACACTCCAATAAGGAGATTGTGGACGCCCTAAAGCCGAATGTACATTGATCTATGAAAGGCGCGCGAAGCTCACCCATGCGACGACAACGCCCCAGAAGTCGCCAAGGTATCGCATCAGACCGAGCGTACAGGAACCCACAACCGGAAACATGGTGAAAGGCACGTAAAAAATGGTGACGAATAAGTCAAACACGTAGGAGCACAACTAAATAATAAAAACTAAAAGCTCTTGGGTTGCCGGATAAACTCACCGAAACATGAAAGAGGAACCACTTGTAAGATTTCATCACTTGTGGACTGTGGTACACGATGAGCCATACGGCGACAATAACAGACAGCGTACTCATGGCGGAGTTGGCATGCAGGAGGCATGAATAGACGATCGCAGCTTGGTCTGATACGAGCAGAGGCATTGCGGTCTAACCCGGGGACCTAAACAACCACTAAGACATTACGACTCTGTCACTTAACGAGAACGACAACTTTAAGTACTGTTGTGAGCATATTTTACTAGAAAGTAGAGGATTGCTCATTGTGCATGAGCACAGTCATTCTTACTGACGCTACGCCATCGTAAATACCGATAATGAGTCAGTGTACGAGTCTGTATTTAAAAAAGCCACCGAGACCAGTCACGCAATCACGCCAAAGAGTTATGTTACCGCGGACCCGTTCCGAGTTCAACAAAGCACTGAGACGAAAGCGTTCGTTAAAGCGAGCTAGCGAGTTTTGGCCCTCGACCTTGCTGGACGAGAAAACTAGCCGACTCATTTGAAAAAAACGTCGGCAGCATCAACAAAGGCAAACTACATTCTACGGAATCTCGATCGGCAGGATGGCCGGCACGAGGATATATTGTCCCCCAGTGGTTATGTTTTGCACGGGCAAGGCTTTTCATAAAGAGCTTGTTGACAACCCGGGACAAGCTGCTCGGCAAGTTGCTGCCACATGATGTCCCTATCGGCATCTGCAATTTTCTCTTGCACTGAGCAAAGAGAAAACCTAATTATCCTCACGGGGGACAAAGATCCTCGGGTACTATGATTTAAGTTCCGTCGGCAAACGCTCGCGTTGTATCCCTACCTTTCGTCGAACCCTCAGTAAAGTAAACCAACTTGTATTTTGGCAAAACAGGAACCATGGGAGCCTTTATTCGGAATATATGAGATAATGAAATCAAATCCATCTATAGGTAAGCAACAACTGCGCAAGAACGCTAGCACCTGCTGCAAAAGTCTCGCACTGAATTAGAGGACAAAATCCAATTTACCATGAATAAAGGTGGCTAAATGTAAGCACGAGAAGTTGAACCATGAGAGCAGCCGCACTGAGCTGAGGCTGTCATTTATTGGAACTGATGTCAGCAGCTGCTTCCTGGTTGCGAACGGTTTCGGCACCCGCATCTCTATGTCCAAAATAGCTTGACGCGTACCATCCCATGGTTTCCGTCTACCTAGTCAAGCGAAAGGAATTCGGCAGGCTAGGGCGGAGCAGCAGCTTAAGACGAGTTGCGGGTCGGTCATTAGATAACTGAAAAGCACCGGCTTGGCTCAGATCATGGCGCCCCATTCGTTCATGTACTTCATGGCGGCGGCCTGAAGCATGATATGTCCGCAAGAATGTCTACGACCTACTTAACCGCATTCGGTCCAATGCGGTTTTGCGAGAACCTACGCAAGTGGGCGCATGCGTGGCCACTCAACCAGCTTATATATACCCGACATTGGCAGAGACGGTCCTTTTGGGCTAGTAACTATGCCCGTTAGTGGAAGTAGCATTACATCTATTCGAATACCTATTGTCTGGGGGGACCTTATGGAGTGTGGAGCGTGGTAAAACGTAAAAAGTGCTGGCGTGGTCAATGCGGCCTTACTAAGAAGTGTCATAGCTTGTTCTAGCTTGCCGCCAGTGCGGACCAGTACGTCATAGTGCGAGCATATAGTTGAGATTTCGGGAGCATAGGCTTCAACTAGCCTAGTGTAAGCTTAGAGTAAACGAGTATGCTCATGCAAGTGACCTCAGCTGACCTCTGTAGATTTGGGCTAGTCTATAGACTTTTTAGATGTACGTCTAGCGCGTTTAAACCAGTTTCAGGAGGTGGGTAACCACGGGTTTTATCCCTTTATCATAGTCGGCACGCTACCTTGATTTAGGTATAGGGCACATGTGCGTGAATGAGCGGAGTCGGCAAAGCCCTTGCTGTAAAAAGCAGGCTTACTTCTAACCGTTTGCACCAGCACAACCTGGTGGAAGCTTGTATTTTAAAATGTTGTAGGGATTTAAATGCTTAGCATAGCAACACAGAAGTATGCATGCAGCATTGCTGTTGTGGAAGTGGCCGCAGACATCGTAGAGGAAGCCAGCGCCTACACGTAAGAATGTTGCGCCTGTGCGATGATTCAGTCGACATGAATTGTTGATCTGCATTTTATGCTTAAACAAATAAACTCCAGAGGCTACGAGCACACGCTCTGCTTATCAGCACGGCTCCGGAGAATGAGAGCATGACGCGTACTGCTCGCTCTCGAGGCAAGGCCTCTCGTCTCGTGATTTTCGTTCGCCGTTTTGAGGCCCGACTCGGGTCGCTTTCCGGCAACAAAAATTAACCGAAAAATGCGTTTGATCGCTTCCTTAGCAAACGCTAGACGAATTGCGATAGTGGTGGATTATCTACTTTTACTTGAGCGAATCCAGCTGTGCAAGACATTATTTAGTGGCACGTTCTTGTAGGTATGGCACATATGCGTGCGCAAACGAAGTCCCTGAATCGGGACACAGTGAACATTGTCTCGAAGAAGACTGCACGAAGACGCTTGACAGCCGATATGCCCCGAACCGGCGTTGCGGAGATTTACGTGAGTGCATATCCGTCGCATAACGCCTCCCCCCGCGTCGCATCTTTTAGTTGCTGGACAAGCAGTTTAACCGAGCTGTGCTCAACCGGTCAAAAGCGTGCGACTCAATCAGCCTCAGCGCACCCAAAGTAGTTCTTTGGAATTCAGAAACACCAAACGAATGTCTTACACTGGACCCCAAGAGCTTCGCTGCGTTCTGCGAGCATAAAGGGCTTGTCCTACGCGACGTAAGATTGCAAGATGCAGCTCTCAGCATCCACAAACTGTCAGGTACGTAACGAAGAGGATTTGGTAGAAAAGAAGCGTTTTGCTCCTAACTTTAGTACGAATCGGTTTTTCATTTTTTCTCGCCGCATTTCAACTACGGCCATCTTGAACTTAGTTTCACTTTGCCTCAGTTAAATTTTAGATTATTCTGACCTCAGAACGTTTACAAGCCAATGTTGATCGTCTATATTTTAGGGTCGGCCCATCAGAGTATTGGGTAGATGGGGCAACTGGAAGTATAGTAAGAACTTTAGAGCGCTAGGTTGTTTTTGGGTGCGGTGGACAATAACGTCATTTACAGGCATCGAGAGACTCGACATGATAGATCTCTTGAGTGATCAGATGAACGAGGAAGAAGTGCGTCTTCTGTCGAAACGATTGTCATATGTTCTCAAGGATAACAAGAATTCGCTGAAAGTGCTACTGGGTGTATGGAAGGAGCTCTTCGCGCTGTTGCCGTCAGG